>JXCR01140302.1:7825-45484 GCA_002079205.1 Phalaenopsis hybrid cultivar | reverse complement strand
GTCAATCCTAAGGCCAAGTAATCCTATAGGAACTCCTCTTGAATCCTCTCACAATGATCTTACCTACTAAATGCTAGAAGTTAAGATCAATATGTGAAACTTCAAGTTGAGTAAAGAGAAAGGCTTTGAATTTCTAATGGTGGGGGTATCTTTTCTAATTTTCTAAGACTAGTCAATAGGAAAGTCCTATGGCTAGACCTAGGCTACTAAAGAAGTTTTCTAGACCTCAATCAAAAGTGAGGTCAACAGATACGTATACTTGCGTTGATAAGTGTGAATTCATAATTATTGAATATTTATTACGTCCATATTTATCTTATATGTTAAGCATATAAAAATTCGTTGGTCACCAGCTCCATATACAAAAAGGCACCCAAATGAGGGGGCGGTACCTCAAAAACGAACAAAATGGGCCTCCAAATCATTTTTAACGAGTTTATGAAAGAAAGAGGGAGGGTTGTTTCCAAAAATAGCATTTTTCACCCTCAATTTACCAACCAATCCGCAACAAGGCTATGATATACCAAGGAGGTTTAGTTTTAATCAAAAGAATATTGAACAGGATTTTAGAATCAGTTTCCATCACAATGCCATTTAAATTTAAAGAGGTAACCATATGAAGAGTAGCAAGCACAGCAGAAGTCTCAGCCTCAATTAAGGAGTTAGCAATACAAGGTGACGCAAAGAAAGCTGTACATCTTCCATAAACATCTCTATTATCCCACCCACTACCGTATAGGCATTGGAAAAACTCCCATCAACATTAATATTAAACTATCCAGGGGGGTTTGGTGCCCATTTAATTAAAATGGGTTTCCTACCCTTAGCCATAGTAGGAGTAAAATTCTGTCTAGAGAAGGACTTCTATGCCATTTTAAAATAAGCAACCGCTAAAATGAAAGTGGTAGAGGGGATGTGACCAGTAGCTTCATATTTATGATTGTTTTTTGTCATCCAAATAAACCATAAAACAATAACAGGAAAACAGGGCTCAAAACCCTTCCAAATCTTTGTAGCTGATTTAAAATTTAGATTAGTAGGCCAGTGTATCCCAAAAAAGCACCCAATACGATGTCATACTTCTTTAGCAAAATTACACTAAAAAAACAGGTGATTCAGAGATTTAGCACCTTTTTTTCAAATATAACAATAAAAGGCAAGTTTCAGCCCTTTCAACTTGAGAATATCATAAAGAGGAAGCAACTTATGAAAGTATTGCCAAAGGAAAAAAGGATATATATGGAGAAATAAGTTTATGCCAAATAAAAAACATGTCATTTACATGGAGTAAAAGAGTGAAGATTTGAGTAAAGTCATTTTGTGATAGATGAGCTAGTATGGTTCTTCCATAAAGGAAGAGCTTTATCTTGCAGTTTAACAGGAAATCTAGTAATGGCAGGAGCAATTTCACAAACTAAGGAATTCAACATATCAATATTCCATTTACCATTAATCCAACAATTTGAGATTAGTAATTTAACATCATAATCATGAGGTGGCAAATTAGAAAATGTTGAGAGACCCCAGTCATCATTCCAAAATGATATACTACCATCACCAATCTCCCAAAACATGAAATGTGAAGCAACATCACGAGCAACAATGATGGCTTTCCATAGTCTAGAATCTCACACTCTCCAATTAACAGTGGAAGGATGTGAAGTTTTGCAATATTTATGATTCATAAATTTGGCCCATAGAGACTCTCCCTGCCAAAATTTGAACCAAAGTTTACACATATTAATATCAATAANCATGGTAGCACATTTGAGGTGGATGCTGGTGTTGGAAGTAAGGAGGTCTAAAGCCGTAAAAACAAGAGGGGTTGTTGTGATTGCAACAGTTATGGTGTTCTACTTGATTATTATATGACCAAGGTCCACAAGATGAAGTGTCCATCTTCATGTGCAGGGGTCTTGCTTCCCAATTGGGATAACAATGGTATGGATAAGGAATTTGCCCTCTTAGAAAAGGTAACTGGTGAGAGCAAACATCCATGNAGAGTTTTGAATTTCTAATTATGGGGGTACCTTTTCTAATTTTCTAAGACTAGTCAATAGGAAAGTCCTATGACTATACCTGCTACTAAAGAAGTTTCTAGACCTTAACCAAAAGTGAGGTCAACAGTCCACTAGATGAAGTGTCCATCTTCATGTGCAGTGGTCTTGCTTCCCAACTGGGATAACAATGGTATGGATAAGGAATTTGCTCTCTTAGAAAAGGTAACTGGTGAGAGCAAGCATCCATTTTCCTGAAACTAGGGAAGATTTATGGGTGGTTTTGGTGTTAGATTGGGTACTTTGCCAAACCTGCTGATATATAAGACAGATATCAATTAATAAGAAAAAAGATANGTTTTGGTGTTAGATTGGGTACTTTGCCAAACCTGCTGATATATAAGACAGATATCAATTAATAAGAAAAAATATACTGAAAGTTTTGAAGACCAAACATACAAATCAAAGACGTTGCTTGTAGTAGTAAGAAGCAACCCTAAATGTCTTTATCTTTGGTTGAAAAAAACACATGGCAACTAAATCTTTAGGCAGGTAAGAGCTTAAAAGTTTTATGTTTTCTAACCAGGTGTTTAAACAAGCCGAGTTTGAGCAGATGAAATGCTTGTTCATATTCGGCTTGTACATATACATATATATTCAAAATAGACAAGTGTTTGGCTTTTTTGGTTCAAAATTAGTTCGAATAATTTCAAAATAAATATAATCATAATAAAATTTTAATATAAAACATTACTTGCTTTCAAATATGCTCGCTTGACACATACATTTTTACATGAATTCACGAGCATAATACATTTTGTAGGAATTTTTGCTCATCGGATGTCATTTTTAGAAATGGATTGTGCTTCATTAGGCATGCGTCCAAGGATCAAATATTCATATTATTGAAAANTGTTTTCTAACCAGGTGTTTAAACAAGCCGAGTTTGAGCAGATGAAATGCTTGTTCATATTCGGCTTGTACAGAATATGTATCTATCATATATACATATATATACATATACATACATATACATATATATTCAAAATAGACAAGTGTTTGGCTTTTTTGGTTCAAAATTAATTCGAATAATTTCAAAATAAATATAATCATAATAAAATTTTAATATAAAACATTACTGGCTTTCAAATATGCTCGCTTGACACATACATTTTTACATGAATTCACGTGCATAATACATTTTGTAGGAATTTTTGCTCATCGGATGCCGTTTTTAGAAATGAATTGTGCTTCATTAGGCATGCGTCCAAGGATCAAATATTCATATTATTGATAAATATAGATTTATGTTAAACATGTTTTTATCGTTTTCAAATGGCATCATAATNTTATTGAAAATTATATTAATTTAATATAAATTTATATATTTATATTCATACATAAATATAGATTTAAGTTAAACATGTTCTTATCATTTTCAAATGGCATCATAAATAAGCTACTGACCATTCCTTTAATAAAAGCATTCTTAAAATGCTATCACGGATTGAAATTTATCTCTTAAGCATGATTTAAATTGGCATCAACAGCTCTTTTTCATTCATTACCGAGGAACGTATCAGTTAGTTGGAATCTAATAGCTCTTCTATTATTATTGAAAAAGCTCACAATCATGGAAATTTGTGATTTGGATGGAATGCAGATATTGATAAAACTTGCCGATAGCCAGATTCGAAGAATCGGAACTCACAAGATTCATTTGTATAAAACAAAAAAAAAAAAAATTCAGTCTAAAAAACTTGCCGATGTATCATTTCGCACACTAATCAATAAACTCATCAATACTCACAAATTCATCACGCAACCTAAGGCTCCCAGAAACTTAAACCAAAGATGGAATCAATAAAGAGACATCGAGGAATTGAAAACTTACAAATCGCTGACGATCTAAACTTTGAAAACCTTGCAATCGATCCACAAAACCGGGTGAATCCGATACCAGCTTGATTCTGCTTCGTCTTTCTCTTTTCACTGCTCTCCAGCTCCGCTTGAAATTTCCTTTCATATCGCTGGCTTCCAGCGCTTCTGGATACTTCCTGAATCCCGCAGCTCCTTCTATGGCTTTCGGACCGTCCCGCCGAACCCTAGCGGTTAGGTCGGGTACTCTAGCTGGGTTCGGCCGGATGCCTCGGTTCGTTTCTGGAAATGCTGCCGTTGAATCGGCTTTGGGTGGAAGCTCGAAATGACGTGGCACGCGAGGATTGGCTGATGATGGTTTGAGCTGGAGTTTATGAAGGAGAATCATAATTGTGGGCTGTTAAAAATAGTTGGGGTTTGATTTATTTATTGAGTTAAATATAAAAAATATAAATATTAAGTTTGATTTATAAATGAGTTGATATAAATAATTAAATAATAATATTTATTATATAAATTTTTTATATGTATTAAAAAATATTATATTTTTATTTTTTTAAAAATTATTTTAGTGATATAATTATAAAAATATATAAATCTAGTTGTTCGATATAAAAATAAATAAGAAGAAGATACGTCATCAGCAATTCATTCGGGTTTTATTTGCACTCACTTATGAAATGAGGATAAAATGAATGTTTTAAAATAAAAAATTTATTTGACTTGAAACGAATATAATATGCAAGCTATAGTTTAGCTCAAAATTAAGTCGTATACGAGTTAATTTGAGCAAAATTCAAATATAACTTGAGCGGAATACAATCTTGGTTATTTACAAGTTATTGTGAACACATGCTCATTTCGAACAACGAAAATTTCTAACAAACTGAACACGAACAAGCTCTGAACTTGCTTTTGTTAGACTCATTTCACCCTTAATGATAACGATTAGTTTTTGTTTTTTTGCGACTAAGGAAGGAAGGGGGCAGAACCATTTTGTCTGATCGAATTCGTGATCTCACAGCGGGATTCTACAGCTTCAACTACTATGTCACAATTAAATATGCTATAGATCCATATTTTCAAATCAAATTTTCTGGTGCCAATTATCTATAGAGATAATTGTACGATTATTAATTTTTTGGGAAAATTTACATTCATGTCANCCGATGGATCATTTCGCGTACTAATCAATAAACCCAGAAACTTAAACCAAAGATGGAATCAATAAAGAGACACCGAGGAACTGAAAACTCACAAATCGCTGACGATCTAAACTTAGAAAATTTACANGCATCAACAGCTCTTTTTCATTCATTACCGAGGAACGTATCAGGTAGTTGGAATCTAATAGCTCTTCTATTATTATTGAAAAAGCTCACAATCATGGCAATTTGTGATTTGGATGGAATGCACATATTGTGAGACTAATCTTGAATTAGTCAATTGAATTGATTACACAATTAGAGGTTTCATAATAGGCATGAGTTGATTACTCAATTAGTGGAATAAATATAGGTTTGTAATAGGCGCAAATTGAGGGCACTTAATGTCTGCGATTATTGTGTACATTTTTCCTTTTATTGCGTTATGTATTGGTTAGTATAAATTGGTTGTTATGTTACAATGTAAGACTTTCTTAAGACTCGTATTCTTCCTTCTTTAAATAATAGAAAGTAATTTCCCGAAAGTCTATTCTGATTGTTTCTTTTCAATTTGTCATTCAGCGATCTATTAACTTGGAACCAACATTTGGTATCAGAGACTGGTTCGAGAGGAAGAGCAGACAACTTACGACGTCATCTGCGAAAGCTCGGTGCGGAAGGATGTTGGGAGCGAACGCGGAGGCTTCGGAGGGGAAGACCTGCGCACCAGATTGCTGTCGAAAAGCGCCGACAGGCAGAACAGGAGGTTCGAGATAATATTTGCGAACGACAAGGTTCTGTGGAAGAAGGTTCGCGGTTCGTGGTAGAGGAGCTAGCGAACAGAGCCAAGGGTTCTTCCGTTTTTCGCAAAACAGTATTTCGTGGTGCTTCGAAGGAGCAGAGAAGGATCCCGAGAGGAGGAAAATCGTGAACTAGCGATTCGCTCAACCAGGGACGAGCGGGAGTAGGAAATCGCGAGACAGGAGATCTCCCGTCTGCAGCTTCGGAGGAGGCGAAATCACATACGAAACCCTCGGGAGGAGGAAGGGTTCGGGCGGCAACAGAGGATTCGCAGGTTTCGCGAACAGGTGCGGTTTTGCAGAGTATCGTTCGCGATAGAGTAGAATCAAGGCATCTGCAGAGGTTGGCGTGCAATTCGCGAGGCTCTTCGAACAGAGGGTTGGCTTCAGATTCGTGCGAAGTTGGAGAGTTCTCCTTTGGGAAGAAAGGTGTTCGCCGACGGTTACGGCAAGGCAGGACTTCGGTTTGCGGGAGCAACAGTTACGGGAACCGTCCTTTTTTCCCTTTCTCTCCTTCTCCACAAGCCGAAGCCCAGAAGGAATACTAGAGGAATATTGAGGAATATTCCCAAGCAAGGAGAGGATATTCCCTTCCTGCAGTCAGTCAGAGGAAGGAATAATAAAAGAATATTTCATTTCCATCTAAGAAATGTTATATTTCCTCCTGAAGAGGCGAATTTTCTTTGTGAAGGAAGAAGGGATAAAGGAATGTCTTATTTTTTAGCTGAGGAGGAGAATAGAAAGAGGAAGTTCCGAAGTTGGCCTTGGGCAAGTTCCAAATTTCCTTTGCTGGAAAGAGAATCTTGGCTGGGAGAAGAATTAGAAAGCAATTTTTTTCAAATTTCCTTTATCGGGAAACGCGAAAGATTTATTTTCTGGAGGCCGCAAAACATTCCTCTAATTTTATTTCTTTTGCTGCTGCGAAGAAATTTGCAAGGCAGACGGGCTCGCGGGAAGAACAAGAAGGATTTCGAAAAAAGTTCCCAATAGATTCAGCTCAGGGAAGTTTCAGACTGCTTGCGGGAAGTTATCTTCGGAGGCTGCGGAGAGGAGGTTCGGCGAGGAATAGAAAGGTTTCTGTTTTGTTCTGTTCGGGAACTGCAGGTCGAGCCGCAAGCAGTAGTTTGGCAATTCGCCGGCAAAGCTCGCAAAAGGGCGTCTTGAATCGTGACAAAGGAGTTTTGGGCGGAGTTCGGCGTAGGACCAGGTTGTGCGCGACGGAAGTTCGTCTCAAGCTTGTGCGCGAAGGCGAGGTAAAGCGCGAACAGAGCAGTTCGACTTCTGCAGAAGAGGGAATAAGGAATATTTCTTCCCAGGTTCCAATCGAGCGGTGCAAAGGTGGAGTTCCGCGAAGCAGGAGAACAATCGAGTGAAGCTGGATCGTAGGAAGAAGGTTGTTTGCGAATCAGAAGGCCGGCCAAGGTGTTCGCGTGAAGGGCTTAGGCGCGGCAAGGTTCACGACAGATCGGGCGAAGCAGATAGTTGTTCGAGCAGGGCCTGCAGCGAAGGAGCACGGTGTTCGCGAGAGGCACTGCGGAAGAGTCCGACGCTCGAGGCGAAGAAGAGAGGGAATCTTGGATTCCTAGTAGGAGAAATATTCTCTCAATTAGGAAATTCTTGCTGCAGAGAAAAAGAAATTCCTGAAAGGTCTTATTATGAAAAATAATTAATTTCTGGTGGGACTGACAATTTTTATTCTGAGAGAAGAAAACTACCTTTTATCGGAAAGTTAATTAAAACAAATTCTTAATTAAGGGAAACTTAATTAAGGTAAGATTGCTTGAGAAGAAATTCTTGGAAATTTAATTAAGACAAATACTTAATTAAGGGCCTAATTAAGGGAATTCAATTCCGGGAAGCAAAATTAAGGGAAATATTTAATTAGAAATATTTTAAACATTTCTGCAAATCAAAAATTTCCTTTCGCTAAGGAAGGCGAGTACGAAGAGCGGCCGAGGGCTCTCCCCAGGATTCGGCGCTGAGAAGGGACTCCAACTTTGGAAGAGAAACGAGGAATATTCTCTCCTGAATAAGGGAAGCAAGGTAAGCTCGGCAAGGAATCAAAATTCCTCCCTAATCAGGGAATATTCCACGTTAATCGAGGAAATTAATGGCGCAAAGAAGGAAGGGCTTAATTAAGAAAAGCTTTTTTGTTGTCAATTGCAGAGAAGGAAAGGATTAATTAAGGAGAACTTTCTGCTGTCGATCGCGGAAAAGGAAACTGGTTTTTCAAGGAAACTTGATTGAGGAGAATACTTAATTAAGGGGAAATAGTGATTTTCGGCTTCAACAAATTTGGCAATCAAACAAACGAGTTTCGTCAAGCTTGTGCGGTGATTTGTAGATCGCCATTGCAGGAGTTCGCTGGTTAGGTGCTAGCAGTTACCACTACGAACAAAGTCGCCAGTTGTGCGGAGGTTCGCGGGAGAAGGAAGCCTTGGAGAGGTCTCAGTTCCGGCAGCAGGCGGAAGCTTCGCGGCAGTTATCGAGGCTGTGCCTTCAGGAGAGTTCAACCCAACGGGAAGCAGTCTGCAGAAGCAGTTCAGCAGCGGAGCGGTTCCACAGGCGCGATAGTTCGCGCAGAACAGGTGGAGCGGCTGCGGTTCCTGCAGTTATTCGAGTAGCGACAACTCGTAGGGGCATGCTTCTGGTTCACAGGGGGTGTCACGACAATTCGTGCTTGCTCGCGGGAAGATGTTCGATAAGGTGGAGTTCATGGCCATGAAAGGAGGTTGTCGCATGGTTCATCAGTTTCGCAGAGGAGAGGAGTTCGCGTGCTGTTACCGTGAACAGGAGCGTTTGCAAACAGAGGAGCTCGGCCAGCGGAATTCGCAGTTTTTTCGCACGAGGAGTTGCGGCAGGTGTAGCTGTAGCGGAGTTCGCAGGTTTGTCACACGAGAAGTTGCAACAAATGCAATTGTAGCAGACTTCGCAGGTTTGTCACACGAGGAGTTGCGGCAGGTGCAGTTGCAGCGGACTTCGCAGGTTTGTCACACGACGAGCTGTGGCATGTGCAGTTGCAGCGGAGTTCGCAGGTTTGTCGCATGAGGAGTTGCAGCATGTGTTCATAAGTTTGTCGCAGGAGTTGCGGCAAATGCAGTTGCTACAGGCGGTGGTTCATGGACACAGCAAGCACGTTGACACTCGATTCCACTTTATTCGCGAGTTTGTCGAGAATTGACAAATCATCGCGAAGTTCGTAAGCACCGGAGAGCAGTGTACGGATATTCTCACCAAGGCTCTAGCAAGAGTCAAATTCGCAAAAATGCGAGAGCTGCTTGGCGTAAACAATTTCGAACCAAATCAAGCTTACGGGGGGATTTTGAGACTAATCTTAAATTGGTCAATTGAATTGATTACACAATTAGTGGCTTCATAATGGCCGTAAGTTGATTACTCAATTAGTGGAATAAATATAGGTTTATAATAAAAGCAAATTGATGTCAGTTAATGCCTGCGATTATCGTGTACATTTTCCCTTTTATTATGTTATGCATTGGTTAGTATAAATTGGTTGTTATGTTACAATGTAAGACTCTTAAGACTTGTATTCTTCTTTCTTCAAATAATAGAAAGAAATTTCCCGAAAGTCTATTCTCATTGTTTCTTTTCAATTTATCATTCAGCGATCCATTAACTTGAAACCAACAGTAGGCTGATAGCCAGATTCGAAGAATCTGAACTCACAAGATTCATTGTATAGAACAAAAAAGAAAGAATTCTGTCTGAAAACCTTGCCGATGGATCATTTCGCGTACTAATCAATAAACCCAGAAACTTAAACCAAAGATGGAATCAATAAAGAGACATCGAGGAACTGAAAACTTACAAATCGCTGACGATCTAAACTTAGAAAATTTACGTTCATGTCGCACTATTCTATGCAGTTATATATTTAATATCTAAGTTTTAAGTTTATTAGTTTTATCATTTTGATGTCAAAATTATGCATAAAAATATGTATTTTGCTTTTAAAAAATAGTAATTATATTTTTTTTTAATGTAAAAGTAAATATTTTAGTGGTATGCATGTAAATATCAATGTTTAGTTGTTAAAAATCTAAATAAATAAAGCNATCTGAGTGGTAAACACCTTCCTGTATAATATTACTAGCATTGAGTCTAGATAACTCAATGTTTTGTTTAGCCTTTTTCTGTGAGTGCTTTTGCACTTGCCATTTATTTTTTAAAGTTGATGTGGCATTATCAGGAGCAGTATTTATATCAGACTGTGTACCAACTACAGGAGAATGCACCGTGATACTAGGAAAAGTGGAATGTTCATTGTCATTTGCATGTCCTGCAAGTGTAGTATTAGCTTCCACATGTTCCTCATTGATCATTTCTTCATCAGGCCCCACAGGAGGATGGTGTTCATAGGGAATATTAACATTGTGATTGTTAGAGTTTTCAGCTAACTCTACATTTTCAGAGATCTGCATATGTTTAGGTGAGGCTTCAGCTCCTTGAAGCCCATCATTAATGTTCAATTGTAAAGGTAAGCCTTCATTGCAATTATTAATCGTTCCTGTAAACAAAGGCTGCAAGCTAGACGAGCATTAGTAGCAAGATTTTCAACTAAGTCATTCCTATTTTCAACACCAATAGGATCAACATGCGATTCAACAATAGTAGTGTTAATAGGATTACTAATATGCCTAGCATTATGGTTATTTTTGAGTTGAGGACTTAGACGATAGCATGGAGTAGTTTGATGCCCAAACATAGAACAATGGGTGCAGTAAGGAGAATGTCTTTCTATTTCAACTAGCTGCCAATAACCTTGATGTTGCAAGTCTATCCAAATTTCATTACAGAAAGCCTGAGTAATATCTCGTTCAACCATTATTCGTGCTTCAGATGGTCTCAATAAAGTGAAATTAGCATGATCCATTTTCAAAGGTTTCCCATACGCAACAACAAGTGAATATAGTATTTCATGGTTAAGAAGATGTAGTTTAAGCCTTGGAAATCGAATCCATACCGGAATAATAGTCAACTCAGCTTTAGGATCAAAATGTATAGACCATTAGTGAAATTTCATCAAACTATTTTCCACCCACATAAACCTTTTAACAAAGAGGCGAGTGTAATCCTCATCATTAACTAATTGTATAAAAATATGTCTATCATCAATGATGCAAACCTTCCACCATCCTTTTAATTTTAACATTTCGAACTCCCTCCTTATGAACTCCACCTTAGGAATGTCATAAGTAAATTTTAATGCCATAAGTAAATATATATATAGGACAAGATGAAAAGAAGAGGCGAGTACAGAAGTTTCATCCTCAGAGACATAAAGAGCAAGCTTACCATTTTTTTCCCAATTTTTTGATGAAAGTGTGTCGGCGCTATTTTGTGTTAAGGAGATGCCCGTAAGAATCTGTCGGTCACCAGAATCAAAATCTCGTCTCTCGCTTTGGAAAGGCGTTTTAATTTACATATATATTTAGTTTAGAAAAATATGAAATCAAACTGAACCCATATTTTTCATAGTTTAAATTAAAGAGCAGTGTACCTCAAATCCTGTATATATCCCAAAGGACAAATACAAAACTTGAGGACGAGGCTCGATCAAATAAACTAAGGAATATATGAAATCCGTTTGGTTTGTGAAACCTTCATATTTGCCGATAAGTTCCCTTATTTAATATAAAGGAATTAAATAGGGTTTATATTAAGCTGGGTTTGAACATGCTTCCTATAAGGGCAAGCCCCTATAGTTAATTACATCTTAAATGACTGAAGTCACCTAAGAAGACTCTTTATAAAAATCAGGAAACATTATCTTCAAGGATTTCAAAAGAATAGGACTTTTCAATGAGATCAGACATAGAGGTGTGAAAGGGGATTGGTTCAAATTTGGAACATTTTATTGTAGAGTCCAAAGGAGGAAGAACTAGGGGATGTCATGAATCCAGATGAAAACCCCGGTGACTTCCCAAGCTATCTTAATGTTTGGCTTCAGTTTTGAGGAGAGATATTTAGGTGTTTCATCCTGTCAATTTTATTAGTTAGGGCTTATATTCGTGTGAAACAATCACACTAATATCCTGAAAGATGTGAGGATTTAGGTCGTGACAAACGATAACCTCGGAATCCTAAGACAAGTTAGAGCTTATATTGTATAACAGGGCTATGCAAAGGCCTAAAGATAAGGTGAGGATTTACGTTGCATAAGCAAGCAACCTCGAAGTCCTATGGCTTTGTTGTTTAAGTCTAAGGAAGGAAGATTGGTTTAGATGGGGAAAACAGGTTTTGCTGTTGAAGATGGTCGTGCTGCCCACCATGCTAGCTCCAAGCTCCCTACCGCAACGAGTTTGAGTTTTATAGTGTGTCANTATATATATATATATATATATATATATGACTAAATATGTGCATAAAGGCTAATAACTCTAATTGAATGCAAATAATATACAACTACCCAACCACATAGTCTTCTACACTCCCTCTTTTTTTTCTCATTTCTATGCATATATTTTTGGTATGGAAGCATAAAAATATCAATAATCTTAACATATGTGATCACCAAGCATGCTTTAGGAATTTAAATATTTTGGTATGTACAACTAAGTATTAAAAATTGTTAGATAAATTATCATACAAAATTATTTTATAAAATATCAAAATAATATTTTAAAATTTTTTTTATTTTATTGTCAATTTTATGAGGTTCAATAAACTTTTTAAAATACACAAAATATTTTACAAAAAAAAATAATAATTTTGTGAAATATTAAATTTTTTTGGTCAATATGTCCAGCACAGTCTATTTTAAAATATAAAAAATAACTGGCTTAACAAACATAATTAGCTCTAAGCCCTCCAAATCTTACTTTCTCACTAAAAAATGTATTTACTCTCCTTATTTATCTCTTAACTTTTCTTTGTTTAAATGAAAGGTTATAGAAGTAATTATTGAATTTGTCATATTTTAAATATAAATTTTATTATAAATTGAAAAATATTACTTTTAAAAATCTATNTTACAAAAAAAAAATTATAATTTAGTGAAATAGTATATTTTTTTTTGTCAATATGTGCAGCACAGTCTATTTTAAATATAAAAAGTTAAGGTGAAAAATTTGTAAATCATTGTAAATATGATTTTTTTTTAAAATTTATGAGATAAATTATTATAATTTTAAAAGATAATAATATTTAAGTCTAAAGTAGGGTAATAATAGCACATCTAAAGTTGGACAAACATAATTAGCTCTAAGCCCTCCAAATCTTACCTTCTCACTAAAAAATGTACTTACTCTCCTTATTTCTCTCTTAACTTTTCTATGTTTAAAGGAATGAAAAACATGAGATGAATTCTAGGTAATGCATTTAGAAATTTATAATAAAAAAATAATTAAATATTTAATGAAAGGTTATAGAAGTAATTATTGAATTTGTCATATTTTAAATATAAATTTTATTATAACTTGAAAAATATTACTTTAAAAATCTATAAAAAAACCAATAAATTGTAATTCATGTCTAAAATACACTTGTGAAAATGATTCTCAAAATAAACAACATATGACTTCAAAAAAATCATTTTACAAAGAGGTACCAATTCCTTAAAAAAGACAAATCCCATTAGAAATCTTTTTTTTTTATTATTTATAGTGCTAAAAAAATAGATAAATATCTTATTAAAATAAAAATAGCTAAACATTTGAAAATAAACTAAACATAAAATAAACTTTAAATAGTGAAAAGAAAAAAATGGTTAACATGAAGTAAATTGGCACGAAACAAGGTATAAGAATAAAAAGTGGAAAAAGAATCAAGTAATGGAGGAGTTTAATGTCTAAATGATCTAATGAAATGAGATTAATGATTTGCTGTAAAACTTAATTTTTATATTTCTTGACTTTTAATCCAGTCAAATTTTATAGCACTGATAATAACTATAAATTGCATAACTAAACATTACTCAAGTGCTCTAAGGGTGACACGACATCCAAATTTTACTTTGGGTGGCCGAATATGTGAGATGATAATTTGGCAGTCATTTGTAACCCTTATTAGTTGGCACTTATTAGGTCATGTGATTTGATTGGAGCATAGGTAACCAAAATTTAGGATAGTGAATGACATGGGGAAGGCAAATACAACTTAGGTTAATTATTATCATCGCTATGTCCAATTATGAGAGAATAGCATGCATATTTTCAAGCTGAAGTGAAATATCAAGACAAAAACCACTAACTCAGTCATTATTATGTTCGTATCGATCATTGTCATGACAATAAGCACTAACTCAAACTACTTTCAAGATTCACATATACTATCACGTATGTTTTCACCAACCCCTTTTGGAATGACACTTACTTTTTCATTGATGCACCATTAGTTGGATAGTATTATGAATGCCATCTTTACTTCGACCATAGCATCCATAAATTATGATACAAGTTAGTCAAGTGACGTCTTTCATGAGATTAAAAAAAAAAAACCACTATTGGAGGTTACAATGGAGCATCATATATAAGCATGATTACTACAAGCTCAAGATAACTATAAATGAAGTTTTAATGCCATACCATAGAGATTTTGTTCTAGGCATTAGTTCTTAATATTTTAAACTATACAATTGTTAAGTGGCATCAAAATTTATTTATAAAGTGTGATTTCTTATGTTCATATTTATTGGCCTCTTAGAGATGAAATTTTATTATAGGATTATCAATATAAAATTCCATCAATGATTTACGTGATATTTCCTTAAAATAATGACTATAAAATCTCTATTCATAATAAACGATCCTAATTTAAGATTGGTCTAAAAATAAGAATTGAAGTTATATTCCTCCAAACATATGTTTGGACAATTGAAAATCAATTCATGCTCCACTAAACACAGAACTATATTACAATTCCTTAAACAACATCTACTAGTAATGCTTCTAACACTCTTTTTTTTTATTCATGTTTGCTAACTCTTATGCATTTATGTTCATAAGTATTTATGTGTGATGGTACGACGTTTTGGTCTCTAATAATAGTTGAAAGCTTTTTTGATTCCTTACCAGTCCTCTCATGCTAAGAATTTTTCATCTTGACCAAGAACAAATGTTCATGGAAGGCGCAAATTAATATTCAATATTAATATATACTCTACTTTTTTAACTCTCAATATAATATCATTGTAATCGAATTTGATGTGTTTGCAGTCTTATAAAATCGCATTTGAATGCCGTATAAGCTCACCAAATAATGCCTAATCTTCACAAATATCTTATGAGCAAGCATCTAACTAGCTTTAGAAATAAAATTATTGCATGTCTCTATTCTTAAGAAACCCATTTGAATGTAATAAAAAATATTTGCCTTCATTTAATTCATATACTTACACTAAATCATCAACTCTACATTATTGATCCACTCTCCACTTCTTTTCATCAACTTGTATCAAACTCCATTCCACAAATTCATATCCATAGCAAAGAACTCAATGACAAGAACTTCTAGAAACTTTTCCTTCTACAATTATATAAGCTTATGCTGGCTAATTAATGGCATGGTCCTCCCCTTTGAAAAAAGAACTTTTTTTTTTGCATCATTGATAGCAAACCTTACTTCAAATAAAAGAAGTCTCCCACCATAATGAATATGGAGCATGTGATTTTGGGAGTTACAGCCCTTTTAGATGAGGAGATAATGAACTCTCACTGGCATTGTGGTTGCCAGTACTAGCTACTAAATTAAGAAGGGATAAAGGCAACCATGCTATAGGATTAGTAGGATACATTAACTTCATGAGAGGGATGGTTAAGATATTAGTATAATTTTCTGAGAGATTAGAGTTAAACTTAGTTGATAATGAAGTTCATGGACTTCATTAAGTTTGCAGTCTGACAGAAGGACCCATAGTTTGGTAGACAACTAACTGTTTAGGTTGGTAGAGTTTGGTAAAGAAATAAATGTTTACATAGCATGTTCTCAGTGAAAGCTTTTTTTTAAATAATGCTAAGTAAAGTGGGACCTTTTGTTGCTAAAATAAGACGATTAGGCATTAAAGAAGAGCTTTTTATAGCACTTGGGTGCCATTGCGATGCATTTCATTTGGGTGAGCAGGCGCGCGCGCACACACACAGATATATATATATGAAATCACAGAAGGTAATTATACGAGCTCCGATCATCCCCCGTGAACCTAAAATTTTGAGTACCACACACTACACTTAGGGGATTCGAACCCACACCAAAGGGGACTTACAACTGACAATCAGATGCCCGACCAACTAATCTGAGTACNATATATATATATATATATATATTGTGAATATTTTTTTTAAAAAAACTTAATTGACTACATGGGTATAAAGATTTATAATAAATTAAAATTATTGATTAAAAATAGAATAAAAATAAATTAAATTATATTTAAATAATGTTTTAATATAAACAATAAGTTTAAATCTTGCTTCAACCCTTAAGATCCTAAAGCTGAATGATTACATTGTCAAAACGACTCTTTTGTTTGCGAACATCTCGTTCGGCTCGCTATCCAAATGAGCCGAACACAAACACACTTTTTTTTGTTACAAATATAAACGAGTCGAACACAAACAGTGATACTTTTTAACAGCCGAACACGAGCTGAGTCTGGGCTCANAAATAAAAATAGCTAAACATTTGAAAATAAACTAAACATAAAATAAACTTTAAATAGTGAAAAGAAAAAAATAGTTAACATGAAATAAATTGGCACAAAACAAGGTATCAAAAATTTAGGTGTTATCTGTATGAGCAGTTAACCCACTTTATCTACATCACCTAAGAGAGTTTAAAGAGAAAAGATTGTGATATCGATAACAAACACAATATTTATAATTTATGGGATTTAAGAACATTAAATTATTTGTGCCTTTGATCAATTTCCTTATTTAGGTGGAATAAGAATCAAGTAATGGAGAAGGAGTTCAATGTCTAAATGATCTAATGAAATGAGATTAATGATTTGCTACAAAACTTAAATATTTCTTGACTTTTAATCCAGTCAAATTTTATACCACTGATAATAACTATAAATTGCATGACTAAACATTACTCAAGTGCTCTAAGGGTGACACGACATCCAAATTTTACTTTGGGTGGCAGAATATGTGAGGTGATAATTTGGCAGTCATTTGTAACCCTTATTAGTTGGCACTTATTAGGTCATATGATTTGATTGGAGCATAGGTAACCAAAATTTAGGATAGTGAATGACGTGGGGAAGGCAAATACAACTTAGGTTAATTATTATCATCACCATGTCCAATTATGAGAGAATAACATGCATATTTTCAAGCTGATGTGAAATATCAAGACAAAAACCACTAACTCAATCATTATTATGTTTGTATCGATCATTGTCATGACAATAAGCACTAACTCAAACTACTTGCTAGATTCACATATACTATCAGGTATATTTTCACAAACCCCTTTTGGGATGACACTTACTTCTTCATTGATGCACCATCAGTTGGATAGTATTATGAATGCCATCTTTACTTTGACCATAGCATCCATAAATTATAATACAAGTTAGTCAAGAGACGTCTTTCATGAGATAAAAAAAACCACTAGTGGAGGTTACAATGGAGCATCATATATAAACATGATTACTACAAGCCCAAGATAATTATAAATCAAGTTTTAATGCCATACCTTAGAGATTTTGTTCTAGGTATTAGTTCTTAATATTTTAAATTATACAATTGTTAAGTGGCATCAAAATTTATTTATAAAGTGTGATTTCTTATGTTCATATTTATTGGCCTCTTAGAGATGAAATTTTATTATAGGATTATCAATATAAAATTCCATCAATGAACTAAATTTAACTTTAGCTGATATTGCCTAAAAATAATGACTATAAAATCTCTATTCATAATAAACGATCCTAATTTAAGATTGGTCTAAAAATTAGAATTGAAGTTATATTCCTCCAAACATATGTTTGGACAATTGAAATTCAATTCATGCTCCACTAAATACAAAACTATATTACAATTCCTTAAACAACATCTACTAGTAATGCTTCCAACATTCTTTTTTTTATTCATGTTTGCTAACTCCTATGCATTTATGTTCATAAGTATTTATGTGTGATGGTAAGACGATTTGTCTCTAATAATAGTTGAAATCTTTTTTTACTCCTTACCAGTCCTCTCATGCTAAGAATTTTACATCTTGACCAAAACCAAATGTTCATGGAAGGCGCAAATTAATATTCAATATTAATGTATACTCTACTTTTTTAACTCTCAATATGCAATATCATTGTAATCAAATTTGATGTGTTTGCAATCTTATAAAATACCATTTGAATATTGTATAAGCTCACCAAATAATGCCTAATCTTCACAAATATCTTATGAGCAACCGTCTAACTAGCTTTAGAAATAAAATTATTGCATGTGTCTCTATTTTTAAGAAACCCATTTGAAAGTAATAAAAAATAATTGACTTCATTTAATACATATACTTACACTAGAACATCAACTCTACATTATTGATCCACTCTCCACTTCTTTTTATCAACTTGTATCAAACTCCATTCCACAAATTCATATCCATAGCAAAGAACTCAATATCAAGAACTTCTAGAAACCTTTCCTCTTACAATTCAATGAGCTTATGCTAGCCAATTAATGACATGGTCCTCCCCTTTGAAAAAAGAACTATTTTTTTTGCATCATTGATAGCAAACCTTACTTCAAATAAAAGAATTCTCCCACCATAATGAATATGGAGCATGTGATTTTGGGAAATACAACCCTTTTAGATGAGGTGATAATGAACTCTCACTGGCATTGTGGTTGCCAGTACTAACCACTAAATTAAGAAGGGATAAAGGCAACCATGCTATAGGATTAGTAGGATACATTAACTTCATGAGAGGGATGGTTAAGATATTAGTATAATTTTCTGAAAGATTAGAGTTAAACTTAGTTGTTAATGAAGTTCATGGACTTCATTAAGTGTGTAGTCTGACAGAAGGACCCATAGTTTGGTAGACAACTAACTGCTTAGGTTGGTAGAGTTTGGTAAAGAAATAAATGTTTAGATAGCATGTTCTCAGTGAAAGCTTTTTAAAGAAGCTTTTCTTTAAATAATGTTAAGTAAAGNAGCAAACCTTACTTCAAATAAAAGAAGTCTCCCACCATAATGAATATGGAGCATGTGATTTTGGGAGTTACAACCCTTTTTAGATGAGGAGATAATGAACTCTCACTGGCATTGTGGTTGCCAGTACTAACCACTAAATTAAGAAGGGATAAAGGCAACCATGCTATAGGATTAGTAGGATACATTAACTTCATGAGAGGGATGGTTAAGATATTAGTATAATTTTCTGAAAGATTAGAGTTAAACTTAGTTGTTAATGAAGTTCATGGACTTCATTATGTTTGCAGTCTGGCAGAAGGACCCATAGTTTGGTAGACAACCAACTGTTTAGGTTGGTAGAGTTTGGTAAAGAAATAAATGTTTAGATAGCATTTTAAAGAAGCTTTTCTTTAAATAATGTTAAGTAAACTGGGACCTTTTGGCAAAGTATGGTACTTAATTAAGAATTTTCTTTTTAATTTATAACAATTTGTTGCTAAAATAAGACGATTAGGCATTAAAGAAGAGCTTTTTATAGCACTTGGGTGCCATTGCGATGCATTTCATTTGAGTGAGCAGGTGCACACATATATTTTTTTTTTATGAAATCGCCGAAGACAATTATACGAGCCCCGATCATCCCCCGTGAGCCTAAAATTTCGAGTACCACACCCTACACTTTGGGGGGGATTCGAACCCACACCAAAGGGGACTTACAACTGACAATCAGATGCCCGACCAATTAATCTGAGTACGTAGCATACATATATATATATATATATATATTCTAATATTTTAAAAATATATCTTCTGTAATAAATTTCGAACTTGTTCTATAGACAAATATTGGCATTCAAACGAACCATTCGTCTCCATGGAAGTCTCTTAGCATGGAACTGCTAATTGATTATCAAAACGCTATTCTTTGGAAATAGAAGCTATTTTCTCCCCAACAAAACTCATTATTTATTTAAGAAANACAAATATTGGCATTCAAACGAACCATTCGTCTCCATGGAAGTCTCTTAGCATGGAACTGCTAATTGATTATAAAAACGCAATTTTTTGCAAATAGAAGCTTTTTTCTCCCCAACAAAACTCATTATTTATTTAAAAATTAATTGATAAATAAAGAATTCCTATCATATTTGATTATTTTTATTAATTTCATAAAGATGTGTCAATTTAATTTTATCATATTTAAAGTAATTTAGTGAAGTAAAGTACCCAATTCATGCATTTAAGATGGGCACAAAAAAACTAAATGTCAAAGAATTTCATCAGCATGACCACAATTAACAAATTTGAACATATTGTAAATACAAGCCTTGAATTTCACCTATTTTTCCCAAAAGANAATTGATAAATAAAGAATTCCTATCATATTTGATTATTTTTATTAATTTCATAAAGATGTGTCAATTTAATTCTATCATATTTAAAGTAATGAAGTGAAGTAAAGTACCAAATTCATGCATTTAAGATAGGCACAAAAAAACTAAATGTCAAATAACATGACCACAATTAACAAATTTGAACATATTGTAAATACAACCCTTGAATTTCACCTATTTTTCCCAAAACCATTTTACTTTGAAAATAAAATATAAAAAAATAACATTGAATTTAGACATAATGTTTAAAAAATAAAAATCATCTTTTTTTTTCCCTATATAAACACCATCCCCATCCCCATGCTCACTTCTCACACAAAAGCAACANCCTTTAAATATAAAATATAAAAAATAACATTGAATTTAGACATAATCTTTAAAAAATAAAAATCACTTTTTTTTCCCTATATAAACACCATCCCCATCCCCATCCCCATGCTCACTTCTCACATAAAGCAACATCACCAAAATGAATCCCTTTAAACTCTCCCTCCTCCTCCTCCTCCTCCTCCTCTNCTCACTTCTCACACAAAAGCAACATCACCAAGATGAATCCCTTTAAACTCTCTCTCCTCCTCCTCCTCCTCCTCCTCCTCCTCCTCCTCTCCTCCACCAACTCCCGCCCCACCCCCAAACCCTGCAAAACTCTCACCTTTTTCCTCCAGGACATACTCTTCGACGGCCACAACGCCCACAACGCCACTGCCGCCATTGTCGCCGCCCCTGCTTGGGCCAACCGCTCCAAGCTCGCAATCCTCAACCACTTTGGCGATCTCGTCATCTTCGACGATCCCATCACTCTACACAACAATCTTCGCTCCTCTGCCGTCGGCCGAGCGCAGGGGTTTTATCTATACGATAAAAAAGAAGTTTTTACGGCTTGGTATGCCTTTTCGATGGTCTTTAATTCTACTGAGCACCGTGGTACCATACAGCTTATTGGAGCAGATCCGCTCCTGAACAAAACGAGGGAGGTGTCGGTGGTCGGCGGGACCGGTGATTTCTTAATGGCCAGAGGGGTGGCGACGCTTACGACGGATGCGTTTGAGGGAGAAGTATATTTCAGACTTAAGGTGGACATAAGGATCTATGAATGTTACTCATAAACTAAATGTAATATTCAAAAGCCTTATGTTGTTCTTATTTAATGCTTCATAGATTTCTGCTGATTTCTTCTGTTAAAAGTAAGTCTGAAGTCCATTTTGGTGAAAAAATATTATATCAGGAGTCTTGATACAAAATTGTATCATGACTCCAATCACTATCTGCTGCGTGGCAATCCGACCCCATTATGTATTAAAATATTTAGTTTTTTTAACTAAGAAGGATCAGACTGTACACGTGACAGACAATGATTACAGTCCTAGTACAGTTTTGCATGAGAACTTCTGATATAATTTTTTTTTTTTACATTTTGATCGACGGTATGCTGCAGATTTAATAAAAACTATAACATTATAGTTCTTCATCATGTAGAATAACTTCTACCATGATTCATGCCAGTCCAATATTTTAAAGCTAGCAATACTTTNACTAAACCCAACTTAATGAGTTCCATAATTTCATTTAGATCGTGGGAAGCCTCGTTAGCAACTGTAGGTTACTCTGAGGGATTCCCGGTCATCCGATAGAGACATCTTAATTTAGTTACAATTGTAGTTTTTTTATTAAATTTTGAGTTATTTTATATTTTGAATGTTGTGGAGGTGAATTTTATCTTGGTTGATTCTAATTTTGGTTTTGATTTTGGTTTTGTGGCTATCCTGATAGTTTTAGTTTTCATGCAATGTGGCATGCAAGTTTGCAGGTATAAAAGCACAGTATGAAGATACAAGAAAGACATCACTGAAAACTGTAAAAGCGTACCTGACAAGTCTTCTCGTTCCACCACCTGAAACTCAAAATGCATGTTAATGCAGTTTATATAGAGACAAAAAGTAAGTTTTTGGTAGTTTTCCTAACCCTATGTCATATCTTGGTAGGTCCTTAGGAGTTTAATTAAGGATGATTTTGTCAAACAAAACATATTAAGTTTAGTAGATCTCTGAGGTATCCAACAGATCTAGAGAAAGAAGCAGGTCCGTGCTACTTTCTCGCTGTTTGGTGGAAAATCCCAAGTTTTTTTGAACTTATTATATTGCTTAATAATTCATCCTGTAAATGCCCTTAATGCTCAGTGAACATTGATGTCTCAATTATCTCTAAGAATAGGGTAATTATCATTTGTGATTCAATTTAATAATTATGTGGGTGAAGACCCTTAAAGAGGCAAGTTAGTGTTATTAGAACACTTAGCCAAATTTTAACCCTAAGTGGGCTTGTAGTGTTTGAAAGATGTTTTAATTTTAAATGATATTTACTTTTCTAATCCTTATTTGAGTGAAAATTGATTTAGCCTAAGTAGCCCTTAAGACCTAAATGAGTGTCTTAATTAATATTGAAGAGATTAGGCTTTAGGTGGTCATGATTCATTATTTGAATTTCATCAAAATAANTGCCGCCATTGTCGCCGCCCCTGCTTGGGCTAACCGCTCCAAGCTCGCAATCCTCAACCACTTCGGCGATCTTGTCATCTTCGACGATCCCATCACTCGACACAACAATCTTCGCTCCCCCGCCGTCGGCCGAGCGCAGGGGTTTTATCTATACGATAAAAAAGATGTTTTTACGGCTTGGTATGCCTTTTCGATGGTCTTTAATTCTACGNACTCTCTCTCCTCCTCCTCCTCCTCCTCCTCCTCCTCCTCCTCTCCTCCACCAACTCCCGCCCCACCCCCAAACCCTGCAAAACTCTCACCTTTTTCCTCCAGGACATACTCTTCGACGGCCACAACGCCCACAACGCCACTGCCGCCATTGTCGCCGCCCCTGCTTGGGCCAACCGCTCCAAGCTCGCAATCCTCAACCACTTTGGCGATCTCGTCATCTTCGACGATCCCATCACTCTACACAACAATCTTCGCTCCTCTGCCGTCGGCCGAGCGCAGGGGTTTTATCTATACGATAAAAAAGAAGTTTTTACGGCTTGGTATGCCTTTTCGATGGTCTTTAATTCTACTGAGCACCGTGGTACCATACAGCTTATTGGAGCAGATCCGCTCCTGAACAAAACGAGGGAGGTGTCGGTGGTCGGCGGGACCGGCGATTTCTTAATGGCCAGAGGGGTGGCGAAGCTTACGACGGATGCGTTTGAGGGAGAAGTATATTTCAGACTTAAGGTGGACATAAGGATCTATGAATGTTACTCATAACTAAATGTAATATTCCAAATGTCTTATGTCGTTTTTATTTAATGCTTCATAGATTTCTGCTGATTTCTTCTGTTAAAAGTAAGTCTGAAGTCTATTTTGGTGAAAAAATATTATATCAGGAGTCTTGATGCAAAACTGTATCAGAACTCCAATCACTATCTGCTACGTGTGCAATCTGACCCCATTATGTATTAAAATATTTAGTTTTTTTAAACTAAGAAGGGTCAGATTGTACACGTGACAGATAATGATTACAGTCATGGTATAATTTTGCATGAGAACTTCTGATATAATATTTTTTTTTTTCATTTTGGTCGACGATATGCTGCAGATTTAATAAAAACTATAACATTATAGTTTTCCATCATGCAGAATAACTTCTACCATGATTCATGCCAGTCCAATATTTTACACCTAGCAATACTTTATATATTAAATTATTCATTATTAATTAATATATATATATAATAAGAAAATTATAAGCGTATAGTGCTCCGAAATATATGATTTTATTTTTTATGCTGATGTGATCACTTCTGTAGTTAATATTAAATTTGACTCTGCTTATTTTTTATTTTTAAAATTAATTATGTATACAAATATATAAATTATTATCTAGGTTTACATTTTATCGAAATTAATTTCAAATATAGACATAATTAAATCCTAGTTAATTTTTTACAAGTCAAAATGTTTAACTAGCTTTGGGCAAATTAATCAAATAATTACTTATTCTATGTTTTATTATTATATTTAAAAACTAATAAACTTATTATCTTACTTAAAACTCTACTCCACTCCTATCCATCATTATTGTTTGCTTAATGATTGATTTTCTTAATTAATTACTATATACCAAATTAATTTAATTAAAACACCTTACCAGCTAGCGAGGAGCATCTACTCTCTTTCAAATTTTAAATTATCTTTAGAAAATAATTAGAATAAATTATCAAACTATATTTCAGATTTATCCATAGGAATTAAAAAAATGAATATAGTATTATAGTTATATTATATAACTCTAAGTGAATGTAATTGAATTAGAACTTTAGCCCAAAGATAAGTTTTATGTTGGTAAATTTATAGTTTTTTCAATACATGATTTATATTTTGCCTCAATTTTTTATAAAAAGCACGCTTTTTCTGATTTAATTTTTGCAGTCATGTAAATAACAAATATTTTAACGAAGCACCCGACGGAGCAATACCTTGTCCTGAACATTATACAACGACATACCTCGAAGACAGTGTATTGAGTATGGGCAACTACTTCTGGTTGCAATCATTCTCGGTCATCGAGCAACAAACGTTATACTTCGAGAAATTGTGTAGTCATTTTCCTCCTATGGGATGAGAACTCGTACGTGTCTTCTTTGATTCATAGTAGATTGTTCTTACTGGGCTAGACCTTGAGATTTTTTCTCTTTCCAAAATTTTCAAGTAAAAATTTGTGGTGTTTCTGTCTGTCACTTTTATCTAGATTTGGGCTGAATTCACATACAATGCTATGACGACAATTCCTTACTCTACACCACAAATTTTCTAGCATGCATCAAACATCTTTAAAACTATAAGGTAATAACCTTTGATATTTGAGTGTCATGATAAATCATTTGAGAACCTAGTGAATGCAAAACTTAAAAATTAAGTTGCATTATAAGTTTTAAAACCCATTATAAATGAAGATAGTTAAATATTAATTTTATTAATATATAACATTTATAATTGGCAAAAAAAATTTTGGAGTGTCCCGATGATTTTAAAATTTAAATATAATTTATTGCCCTCATGGATTCAACAATAAATTATTTTTTATTGATTCGATTCAGACTCGAAATTATTTCTACGTGAAATTAGGATGTGATCGGTTATAACCAGTTAAAATCATTGAATTAGTTTAATTTTTTTTAACAACTAATTATTACATATTAATCAATTTAATATTTTGATTTTGATTAAAAGTTTTAAAAAAGAAAATTTAAATTAAAAATGGATTTATAAATGCCTAAAAATTATGATTTGAAGTATTATTCAAAATATTTGTTAGTAAAGTATTCTTAATTAAAATATTTCATATAACATAGTAAGAAAAATATTATTTTTTTTAAAATTACTTTGAAATAATTTGAATATTTATTGACTGGACCATCAAGATAGCGGACCGTTAAATCTTGATAATTTCGTAGAACAAGCTTATCGTGGAATCGCAAGGGAGAGGCTGGGAAACCTTCAACGTCGGTTTCTCTTCTTCCTGCGGGAGCAAGGGCTGGAGGAGAGATGAAAACCCTATGTCTATGCGAGGCCTTAACGACACAATTTCCCTCGTCATTCAGTCATATCAAGTTATGGAAGCCGCCGAGCTTTGAGTTTACGTCTTCCTCGGCCTCGAAGTGGCGCTCTGGCTGTAATTCATTCAAGTAAGTGTTCTTCCCGAGTCTCTGTTTGATGCTGTGAACTTTGTGGAAGGAAACAAAAGAAGAGTTGAAAATCTCAAACCATTCGTCGCTGATTCATAATTAATCCCTAGATTACCTGTTCCTAATTTTATTTGTCATCATTTTTCTGAAATCTAAACAAAGCCTTCTAGTCCTTAGTAAGCGGTGAACTGTAGTTGTTTCTTGCTTGTTTTTGGGATCATCAATCCTGGTAATGGTAGCCCTGAGGGTCGTGTTCGGTTTCAGGGAAGTGAAATCAAAGGGAAATGCCTGAAGAGTTTGTGGCTGGCTCTTCTTGATTCCTTGTGTATGGGAGTGTAGCTGGAGGTACTGCAGTATACTTGTTTGTCCTGAAATGTTTGAGCGTAAGAATGATTTACAATTTTCTTATAACTTGGAAGTTTCTAAAAGCAAAGCCCGCTGTACCTTGACCGGGCTATCTTAAGAATATGAATACTTCGATTCAATGGAACTAGTTCGATGTTCGTGTGCAACAATAAAATTTGGAAAATAAAGCGATGTTTATAAGAAAATTCTACAAGGAGGACTAAGTTTTCTATAAGAAAATTNAAATGGCGCTCTGGCTGTAATTCATTCAAGTAAGTGTTCTTCCCGAGTCTCTGTTTGATGCTGTGAACTTTGAGGAAGGAAAGAAAGAAAGAGCTGAAAATATCAAACCATTCGTCGCTGATTCATAATTAATCCCTAGATTACTTGTTCGTAATTTAATTTTCATCATTTTACTGAAATCTAAACAAAGCCTTCTAGTCCTTAGTAAACGGTGAAGTGTAGTTCTTTCTTGCTTGTTTTGGGATCATCAATCATGGCAATGGTGGCCCTGAGGGTCGTGTTCGGCTTCATGGAAGTGAAATCAAAGGGAAATGCCTGGAGTTTGTGGCTGGCTCTTCTTGATTCCTTCTGTATGGGAGTGTATCTCGAGGCACTGCAGTATACTTGTTTGTCCTGAAATGTTTGAGCGTAAGAATGATTTACAATTTTCTTATAACTTGGAAGTTTCTTAAAGGCAAAGTCCGCTGTATCTTGACCGGGCTATCTTAAGAATATAAATACTTCGATTCGATGGAACTAGTTTGATGTTCGTGTGCAACAATAAAATTTGGAAAATAAAGCGATTTTTATAAGAAAATACTACAAGGAGGAGTAAGGGACTGATTGGTTCAGTTTTCTTCAGAAGTCAGTTTTATTAGACGAAAATGCTATCAATTAAATATTTTTTTGTTTGCTTTTGTGCTATTATATCTACAGATGCAGTAATTTTATATTTGTGAAGTATTAAGGCGACTAAATGCTTCATTATCCAGAATTCAATGTCTAATTCATAGAGACCTTGTTTTTGCATTAGCCATTTGTAGGCTTGACTCGGGATCTGGATATTCTTCATGTATAGGAGAATTCTACCTCACCAAATTATGGCTCAAGAGTCGGATGGCGTACTAAGGCGGGCTACCAAATTCCCCGGCTCAATTGACTTGCCGAGTATGTATAGCCAAGTACGAGTGGCCGAGTACCAACCATCGGGTACAAATAGTCGAGTATTAGCGGCCTAGTACAAGTCTTTAGTTAGCCTATCGTGACTTGAAGTCGAGATTTATTTATTAAGAATGCCAAAGTGTATGGAAACTTATAATCATTTTTGAATGGATTTAGTTTATTATTAATATTAAAAGGAATATTGATGTGATTGTGGATGTTGAGAATCATCTGTTATAAACTTTTTTGTAATACCATATTGTATCGAAGAAATATCTTATCTTATGCTTAGAAGATGTTTTTCATTTATCTCGTGATGTAATTTTTAAGCTTTAGTGTGTTGGTGGACAAAAATAGGGCTAGGGATTGTTCAGGAGGGGAAGACCTATGCAGAAAAGGTCTACCTCTAAAGGCAAATCTATTGTTAAGGAAAAAAAAAATTCTATTGCTGGTAGTGCACATCACAAGAGATTGTATGGCTTTGAAGAAGTGAGAACAATAGATAGGTAATACCTATTATATGGTTAAAGCAATATATGCGAACATGACTGACATAAAGTTTGGTGATGTTTTTCTGTGTCTGTTAGCTACGGGCATAATGATCAGTGGGGCTCATCTCAAAATGATTTTTTTCACATTTCATGATAGATTAGTATTGTTCCTACAAACCTGCTATCTATAAATTGCTTTACCAAGTCCCATAACTAATCAAGAAACTTTTTCTAGTGGAAATATGTATTTCATGATCATAATACGAGCCATTGATCTATTTCCCATTATTTTGTCTTACTAGTGGAATATCTGTCTTGGTCACCAACATCATCTTAGGGGTTTCACTTATCTTTCGTTTTTATTTTTGAATTTGAGTATGAAGCCTGTGAATATGGTAAAATTCATCATGCCACTTCCTTTTGTTTTAATTCTTCTCAAGAGAGTGCTTATTTTGACTTGGTCCATTAAAATATATGGAGCCAAAAGTTCTGTCCTTCTATTTGGGTTTTCATTTTTTTTGTTTTCTATTGATGACTACAACAAGTTAATTTGGGTGTGTTTATCTAAATATTTGTTTGAAGTCTTCACTATATTTAAATAATTATATGGAGGGCTAAATGTTTTGAAATATTTTGATCAATTATATTCATAAATATAAATTGTCAAATGCTCTTTAACTAATTTATTAAAAGTTTAACTGTCATGCATATTATTTTATTTTTCTTTTTATTATTATAATTTAGAAATGGGAGTATTCGCTAGTTGTTGTAACTCATTTTATTTTAAATTAACATTTCATGTTTAATAATTTTGATTAGAAGATGTTTAATAGAGAAGGGAATATCTATAGAAAACGCCGACTACTGGATTGATGCTTGAGCATCTTCCGCAATGATGTGTTATCACGAGTGTTGGGGCGCATCCAAATGGTCTGGTCTAGTGTCTGTAAGAACTAGCTTGCTCTTCCAAGTGNTTAAATTAACATTTCATGTTTAATAATTTTGATTAGAAGATGTTTAATAGAGAAGGGAATATCTATAGAAAATGCCGACTACTTGATTGATGCTTGAGCATCTTCCGCAATGGTGTGTTATCACGAATGTTGATGCGCATCCAAATGGTCTGGTCCAATGTCTGTAAGAACTAGCTTTCTCTTCCAAGTGAGTACCGCCTCTTTCAAGTAGAGGGACCCACTCCTAGTTATCATATTACTATAATCTTGATTCCTATTATTTAGGCTTTCAGTTTTGATTGTGTTTTCTATTATGATAGCTGCTGGTGTTCCTTGTCTTTCCTGTCTAGGGCTGTATCCAAGGGTGAGTGGTGCTCTTGCTGTACCTTGTTCCGCGGTATTAATTATCCTCCAAAGGTCAAATGACATTCCAGTTTTATCTCGCTCTTGAGGTGGTATTTATCCTCAAATTTCCCATCTTTGACAACCTTTTCTTCATTGTTGCTGTCGCCATAACTGCTGCAGCCACCCNTGTTCCTTGTCTTTCCTGTCTAGGGCTGTATCCAAGGGTGAGTGGTGCTCTTGCTGTACCTTGTTCCGAGGTATTGGTTATCCTCCAAAGGTCGAATGGCATTTCAGTTTTATCTCGCTCCTAAGGTGGTATTTATCCTCAAATTTCCCATCCTCGACAACCTCTCATTCGTTGTTGCCATCGCCATAACTGCTGCAGCCACCCCCAAGGACAACACTTTTGCTATTTCCTGCTGCCCCCATACCTCCTTGTTGCCTTTCTAAACCACCTACCAACCTTCTAGCCCATCTACCTTATACTCACCGGTCTTCCCGCTTTTCCACATTGCCATTGCTGCCCCTTTCCCCTTTCTCCCTCGTTGTTCCACTCCCAAACAACAAACTGCTACTATTTGGGCTGCCTTCGCTTACTGCACTACTGTTCAAGCAATCCATAATGGCTGCCACCTTCATCCATAGCTCGAAAGCCTCTTCCCTACTTTGCTGCTATGTCTCCAAACCCCCTAACGACAACCACCACCTGAGATTCACCCTATTTGCGTGTTATGTGTTGTGTGTATTGTTATTTCCTATTCCAGTTGCCTAGCTGTAATATTTATTTGATTTCAGTAATAAAATTTGCATTTTTCGTTGGTGTTTGGGTTAACTCTGGTATCACTGACCTAAGGTAAATTTATAATTGCTCTAATTTTATTTCTTAGCAGTAATGGCTTTTTTTTACTTTTTGGATCATTAAATAATAGTGATAGAAAATACAAATCGAAAAATTTGATTTCACCATCTAATCTTTTATTCCCATTTTGGTTAATGCCAAATCTCGGGCCTGGTCTTTATACACACACACACTCTCTCTCTCACTCTCGCTAGGCAGAAAAATTAGGGCTCAAAATATCCAGTGCAAATTGACTCCTTTTGATCTTTTATTTATAATGATTTGTTTGTGAGAATTCAAAACAAAAATTAGATTGAAGTTTATCTATAACAACAAAATTACAAATGTCTTTTGAACCTAAAATTATCCAAAATCTTTTTAAATAAATTGCTTCTTATCCATAAAACCATCTCCTTGAAATCTCATGCATGTGAAGGAATAAATTTAGATCCGTATCCTAACCCAAAATTTCTCCATGACTTGTAAAGATGTAAAATTTTGGGCGTTACAAATTAATAAATGTTGGTCCTATCAGATCCATCCTTAGTAGAAGGCAATCNAGATGTAAAATTTTGGGCGTTACAAATTAATAAATGTTGGTCCTATCAGATCCATCCTTAGTAGAAGGCAATAAAAAATAAAGTATTCTCATTTCTCCCACAATCAAGTATAAAAAATTAAGGTAAACTTTTTTTATTCTTAAAGTAATTCAATGAAATGGATTGCTAAAACTTTTCTATAATATTGTTGGGCAAATGATGAATTTTCAGATTTTCAGTACGAAGTATTAAACATATGAAGGAAGAGATTCCGTCATCAGGGCACATTTACGGAGAGAAGCGTGATATGGTACCTTTCTAATCTCATGTTATGTGTAGTTTTGGACANGAAATGGATTGCTAAAACTTTTCTATAATATTGTTGGGCAAATGATGAATTTTCAGGTTTTCAGTACGAAGTATTAAACATATGAAGGAAGAGATTCCGTCATCAGGGCACATTCACGCAGAAAAGCGTGATATGGTACCTTTCTAATCTCATGTTATGCGGTTTCTAGTAGTTTTGAACTTTTTTTTTGCTTTTGATTCATTTTTTGTACTTTTAAACTTTTTAAGAGACTTCTGCCTAGCGTATTAGTTTTTATGGCTTCTATTCTTTGCGTTATAGAAAAGTGTTATTATATGCGAATTTTTGTGAATTAGATGCTCGTCTCTAGAAGAATGAAGCTAGCTTTATTTTGTTATACTCATCATTAAGTTTATTCTCTAGAGAGTAGATCCCATATTTTAAAGTAAGGGAAATTTACATGCATGGCAATTCTTATGTATTTACATATCTAACGCCCTAAATTTGATATTTACATTTATAGCACTTTGGTGTCATAAAATTATAATTGAAAAGGTGTATTCACTTTAGGAAGATAGTGATGGTGCTATTTTTGGTGAGATGTTGAAAATTTGAGTGGTATGCATGTAAATATGAATGTTTAGGTGTTAGATATGTAAATACATAAGAATTGTGTGGTATATATGTAAATGCCCCTTACTTTGCTAAACCAGATAAGAATTGTGTGTTATTCACTTTAGGAAGATAGTGATGGTGGTATTTTTGGTGAGAAGTTGAAAATTTGAGTGGTATGCATGTAAATATGAATGCTTAGGTGTTAGATATGTACATAAGAATTGTGTGGTATGTATGTAAATGCCCCTTACTTTGCTAAACCAGATAAATTTGACCTTTTTGATTACTACAAATGTGATGAAGTAGGATTTCTACAAACGGTTCAGTCTGTTTCATTTAGCATTTAAGATTACTGTTTTAAGAGTAGCATCATGCAATTTTCTAACATGAGGAGAAGGCGACAACTATTATGGANAAGAATTGTGTGGTATGTATGTAAATGCCCCTTACTTTGCTAAACCAGATAAATTTGACCTTTTTGATTACTGCAAATGTGATGAAGTAGGATTTGCACAAACGGTTCAGTCTGTTTCATTTAGCATTTAAGATTACTGTTTTAAGAGCAGCATCATGCAATTTTCTAACATGAGGAGAAGGCGACAACTATTATGGCAACCATTTTTATGCTTTGTTTGATTGCCTTCCATCTAATATCAATCAAAACTACTTTTTTATCGGCACATTGTTCCGTCATTTCTCAAAAATTGGTTAATCTGATCCCTTCTTTTAGTGTCTGCACTTTGGTCCATTTAACTTATAGAAACTGCCATGAAATTATCCAACATATTTATCTGGTGACTTCAAATAATTAGCATGATATTTTTGGTATAAAATAGGCCTTACAATTTTGTAGAATATTACAGAAGCTTCTTATATTAAAGAGNATGATATTTTTGGTATAAAATAGGCCTTACAATTTTGTAGAATATTACAGAAGCTTCTTATATTAAAGAGCCGAAGTGAAACTCTTTTATAACAAATAATTTACTTCTGTCCTCCTTTACCCGATGCCTGATGGTTGCTTTTAAGGCTAGTTTTTATATTTTCAGTAATAGACTTTATGGTTGGCCGTAAAATATGAGGCCAAAAATCTAATACAGTTCTTCTAAACTACTATTAATTATCTTTGGTTGCTTAAATATGATCTAGAGAAATGAAATTCTATAGTTTGATTTTGTACTGACCGTAGGCTACTATAAAATTTTCCACTTTTCACTTTTATAAATTTTCTCCCAAAAATCTTGGCGTTTAGATTGTTTGTTTTTGCAATTCTGCAGAAGTTTAGATGCATTAAAAAGTCTGAATTTTTGAATCTGGAGGAGAATAAAGTTGGATACTTGATTGATGAAATTCAACAAATCATAGAGAGGCATCATATGGTTTCATTCCCTAAATTTCATGCTGAATCAAAAATGGCACTCCTTATTGGTATCCTCACTTTTCAAGCATATCAGCAGGCGATTGCTGCCCCAGAATTTAGTCACGGATTGCCGTTTCTTTCCTTCTTTGAGGATCTGGGTGATATTAATACAGGTTTTGCTTCAGTTAGGAAAGCTTCCTTGGTACTTTGTTGTAATTTACTTGCTTAAAGAAGTCATGACTGCTGTTCCATANTGCATTAAAAAGTCTGAATTTTTGAATCTGGAGGAGAATAAAGTTGGATACTTGATTGATGAAATTCAACAAGTCATAGAGAGGCATCATATGGCTTCATTCCCTAAATTTCATGCTGGATCAAAAATGGCATTCCTTATTGGTATCCTCACTTTTCAAGCATATCAGCAGGCGATTGCTGCCCCAGAATTTAGTCACGGATTGCCGTTTCTTTCCTTCTTTGAGGATCTGGGTGATATTAATACAGGTTTTGCTTCAGTTAGGAAAGCTTCCTTGGTACTTTGTTGTAATTTACTTGCTTAAAGAAGTCATGACTGCTGTTCCATGTTCTTTTTTTTTTTTTTGATAAAATTCATGCCCTCTAAAGAACCTTTTCTTGGTAGAAAATTGTTAAAATTATTTTTTGCTCTTTCATATGACTATTGGGAGTATTTTTTTAATTAATTTTGGCTTTTTACGAGTAATTTTTAAAGTTAACAACTGTAGTTTTAAATACACTTATTACTGCGTTTAATTTTGCTGCTACAATTGAGATGTTCTAGTAGATTATAATCATATTGGGAACTTAAACATAGCAGATAACATTCGGTCGCTGTTTTATTTTGCATATAGCTTGCTGCAGTAAAAATTTAGTTCCTGCTTACAAAGGGTTTATTAGGGATCATTTTTATTTTTATTTTTTTTTATTTTGAGAAAATGTTAAGCAGGTGTATTTTTAGCGTTTTATTTTTTATTTTTAAAATTGAATTACTCTTCTTTTTAACAATACTCAAAACAATGTTTAAATGTTTTGAGTGTTTTAAAAAATAACCACTACTAAGAAATATGTTTTATTTCAAAGTAAAACATGAATAAAAAAAAAAAAAACAAGAGAAAAGTGATCCCAAATGACCTCCACCTCTAAATTTAAGGTTCCAAGTGTTGGCTCCAACTAGTTGTGCCAAGGCTAATGATGGTGATGACATTGAATAGCAGTTCGTCATGCTTTCATCTAGTTTAAATAATTAAAATAGTGATAATCTACCATTCCTTTTGTGGTGTGTTTGGGGCTGTACATTCCACAGGCTTAGATTTTGGTTTGACTTATTTTCATTGTAAGGCCCATGAGAGCATTGTTGGTCGCCAAATTAGAAATTATAGGCCGCTGGAATAGATATTCCGACGCCCGATTTTAAAAGATGTTTAATTTAATTTGAAAAAAAGTAATATTTTAATTTTTTGAAATACAAGACCGAACCGATCTCATATCTGCAATAGTTTAAATGATCGAGCACAACACCGTAAGTGATACATCTATTCAGAGGAATAGACATATTACTTACTAGCACGACCCGATTAAATAAACTAAAGATTTAATGACATTCGTTTTAGTCTGCAAACCTTTATGTTGACTGACAAGTTTCCATATTTAATACGGGAGATTAAATATGGTTTATTTTAAACTGGGTTCTTAAGTTCCCTATAGAGAAAAACCCCTATAGTTAATTACATCTTAAATGACTGAAATCACTTAAGAAGACTCGATTAAGATCAGCGATTTTGTCTTCAAGATTGTAAAACTTAGGTTTTCAATGATAAATATGAGGAAATCAAAGAGAGAAAGGGCTCAAAATATGAACAATTATTTTTCACGAGTTAGTGGAGTGAAAGGTAACGGATGTCACAGATCTAGGGAGAACCCCGTGACTTCCTAACTATCCTACGATTGGACCTTAACTCTAAAGAGACATCCTACGCCTCGTCGTCGTGGTCTCGATCGTCGCCCTCCGTCCACTTGCTTTCACGTTCCGCTTCTTGGGAAGACTACTCTAAGCTCCTAACAGATCAATTAGAGGCTCAGGGTTGTGGTGTGTATAAATGTACAGTTGTTGGGTCAGTGACTCGCTATAAGGTACCTCCTAAACCGGGTGTCCTACTGGCCTCTAACCTAAAAGTCCCTTGCAAGTATGTAGAAACAACATGAGTTATAAAAGGGAACATGCAATGTGGCACAGTAACCAGTAAACAATATTATTACAGGAATGAATAATGTGTATACACCAGAAAGGGTGCAGTAGCAAAAGTAAACGCTGTAAACGTAAAACAAACCTGTATACCTGATGGGTTGGCAGCTCCTGAAAGAACTCGAGAAAAGGCGGCAGATGACCCAAAGTAACTCGAAAAAAACCGTCAAAAAACACGAGGAAAATCCGAAGAAATCACAAGTGCTTTACAAAGATTTCGATAAAACCGTAAGAAAACACATAAAGATCCGATTTCGATTAAAGAAAACTTAGGAAAACACTAAAAAATCCGAAGAAATAAAGAAAGCCGTAAGCATTCGGGTCGGGCTAGACTCAGAATCAGGTATTCTCGAGGGACTCTGAAGGCAACTATCGGTCACCTGTATGTATAGAGCCCGACATTCAACTAGAAAGGCGTCCTACTATACCAACTCCGGTGGATACTCCTTAGCCCAATACCGACGATTGACAGATGGACAATCAAATTTTGTTGTTTAAAATTTATATTTTGGCATGCATATATGGGTTTCATGCATAGAAGAAAAGTAGCATCAATTTTTGGTAGTCAAAATATTTTGAAAGTAGCGTATCTGTTCTTATAGTATCTGCTCTTATCATTTTCTTTTTATTGAAAATATGATTATCCACAAGTCAATGCACCGCTGGGGCTAGGGCCACCAACAACCTAAGAAGGCAAGGGTGCCCTGCTAGTCTAGTGTCGATGAATAATATCGTCATCCTACATTTCACCGGATCCCGGAATTGGGTCCTGATGTTGTAGGATGGAACATTATTCTGCTCTACCACCGAATGTCTTTATCATCAAGGCCTAATACCCAAAACGACCGTCCAACTTACGACCTTGCTTGATGATTTCACATATAGTCATAACTATATGAATGCACTTATATTTCGAACATAAGCACCTGAAACTCAAACCATGAAGCAAGGAAAAATGAACCAAAAAATAAGAAATGCAAAAGAAGACCAACCCGCCTCCAAAGACAATTTAGAAGGAAAAGTCAAAGTGGTAGGAGGATTAACCTAAAACATCCAATTGGTAGGACTTCTTAGATGAGCAATGAGATGGGCACACTCCCCAGTTGCTAACTCCGACACACCTTCGAATACCTATTATAGAGATTTCTGGGGTGTCCCTAAGCCTTCCCCAAAATGCCAAAAGAAACTCTCCCCTTTCTTTTTTCCTTTCTCTCTTTTTTTTTTCTATTTTTTTTTATTGAAATCAATTCGGCCCCGAGAGTTGAGTCCTGAATTCTCTCCCAACATTTAATAGATCATTCCTCGAAAAGGAACATTTGAATTCTTCCAGGCATAAGGATTAAAGCATTCCATTTCACCAACATTAAAGCATTCATGAGGTATGAGTCCAACGCAACATCAAGGAATCTTCCAACATTCAATAGATCGTTCATCCAAAAGGAACATCTGAATTCTTCCAAACATAAGTATTAAAATATTTCAATTCAGAAGGGTTAAAGCACTCAATTCCGCCTCAAACCAACAGATCCAGTGACGTACAAACCCAACACAACACAAAGGAAAGCCAAACAGGTGCTCACGACTAGGGGCAGCAGGGGAGCTAACAACCCCAGCACAAACGTGGGAACTATCAACAGGTGCACAAAGGAACCAATATACACAAACAAAGGGCTCTCGGGTAAGAGCAACAAGAGGAGCCACCAAACCCAAACCAAAAGCCACAAGCTCACGGGTAGAAGCAGCCAAAGGGGGAAGCCACCAGTCCCAATACAAAGAGAACCACAAACAGGAAGGCTCACGGCTAGGAGGAGCAACACAGGTCCCCAAAACAAGGCTTATAAGAGTTTGATAATCAAAAATCACCAATTGCAGGTGTCTCCAACGAGTGAGGAGCAGCGAAAAACAAAGCAAAATCCTCTAAAACAAACCTTTTCAAAAGCTCCAAAAAAACAACATTTCAACCAGCATATGGTTCGAATAGAGGGGCAACAACAATGAATAAAACCAAGCCCCTAAAGCAAGCTCTAAAAAGCCTCAAAAAAGCGAATGCCAGCTGCACAAATATTCGAACAGAGAAGGCAGCCATAGGGGGGGATAACAGGAAATAAAACCAAGCCCCAAAACCAACTACTCAAAACACAAAACATATTCTAACATGTTTCGAACAGGAACAACAAAGGGAGCAAAACCGAGCCACTAAAACAAGTTTCAGGGGCTTTAAAAACTAAAATTTCCATCCAACATGTATTTTGAACAAAGGGGGGCGGGGGCGGGGGCAGTTAGCAAATANGGGGGGGGGGGGGGGGGGGCAGTTAGCAAATAAAACCGAGGCATCACAAAAAGTCCCAAAAGCCTTAAAAGACTAATTCTCCATCCAACATGTATTTCGAATAGGAGAGTAACAGGGAGCAGGGAAACAAAGATGAGCTTTCAAAACTAAAAAATTCCTTCAACAT
>JXCR01140299.1:130896-159079 GCA_002079205.1 Phalaenopsis hybrid cultivar | reverse complement strand
ACTACTATAGTATATTAATATATTATTATTATTATTTTATTATATATTATAATTTATAAAATTTAATGTTTTAAAATATAATAAATTTTTTATATATAATTATTTTATATTATTTTATATTTCAAACAATAACGATTCGAACACGAACGAACGCAACACTGCTCGTGTTTGGTTCGTTTAACTAACTACTTTGTTCATGTTCGTCTCATTTTCTTATCGAACGAATCAAACACGAACTCATTGACGAACCGAACACGAACTGTTCGCGAACAACGAGCTTTTTTGACAGCCCTAGTTGAAACTACCAAAAAGTTATGGCAGATTTATGTAAATAAAAAAATAAAAATAAATAAATAAATAAAATTCACGACATTGTACATGCTCCTTGGATATATAACACATGTAAATATCTAATCAGGATCACTAAGGTGTTTAAAACTTAGGCGTTTATTTCATCACTAAGCCAAATGGTTTTTTTTGAAAATTCTTAGTTGATTAAAAATTAATTAATTATCTAAAGATAATTTTATATGAAATATTTATCCTTTGCCTTCAATTTATCTCTTCATTAAAAATCATGCATCATGTTCTATTTTTAATTTGGGCCATCATGGTCCTCTCATTAGTACTAACCAGGGCTGTCAAAAAAGCTCGTTGTTCGCGAACAGTTCGCGTTCAGTTCGTCAATGAGTTCGTGTTTGATTCGTTCGATAAGTAATCGAGACGAATGTGAGCAATTTTTTTTTTTTTTGGTTAGTTAAACGAACTAAATATGAATAGTGATGTGTTCGTTCGTGTTTGAATCGTTATTGTTCGAAATATAAAATAATTTAAAATAATTATATATAAAAAAAGTATGATATTTAAAAAAATTAAATTTTATAAATTAATAATAATAATATATTAATATATAATATTCGTAATATATTAATGTAGGTATTATATATTTATATACTATAAGTTATATAATCAATATAATATATTATTATATATATTAATATTAGTGATGTCAAACTGGCTTGTCGTTCGTGAACAGCTAATGTTTGGCTCGTGTTCGTTAAGAAAAGAAGACAAACAGTGACTTCACGAACAATTTCGAACACGAGCTTATTTTAAACAAATTAAATTTTAAACTAACGGAACACAAACAAACACAAGTTCTGTTTGTTCGTGTCCGATTCGTTTACACCCCTAGTACTAACCCTGGTGAATTGGTGGCACAATTTGAATTCAAGTTATCTCAAGCGATGGGCTTGGCCCACTGGGTTCTTACATTTTTGGCTGGAAAGAGCCGAAAAAGAAGATGTGGCTCCAATTTATTTGTTAAATCAACCAACATTCACTCATTTCATGCAATTCTATTTTCATTTTAATTGATTCAACATATTTTCTTATTTTTCGTATAAATTTATTTAAAGAGTGGAGCAACTCTCATGTCAGTAAGAGGAACAATAATTAGAAAGCAATGCTTAGTCTCTGCTTTATTCCTCTTATGGCCCTTTTATAATGTGACTCATGCCTCTAAATTAGTACTTAAAAAAAAAACAACAAAACTAAAGTGAAGGTATTATAATAATACATTATTTAACTTTAAATTGGGCAGAAAATGTTCTTGAATAGCATCACTTTATTAAACCCTAAAAATCCTTAACATTGTATCAATGCCCATATTGTTATCATTATGATCAGTACAATCTTACATGAAATGCGTTCTTCTTCGTGCTCTATGTTGCCTATATGTATGTTAAAAATGTTTTATTTCCATAGAATTTGTGTTAGTCTATGTGTTCAATACAAGGTATAATTTTATCAATTAAAGCTAAAAATCTATATTTGTTGTCCTAGAATAAAATCATCTCCTCTAAGTCAATCATCCTCCTATCAACCCCAATCTACATATCTCCACTGCCGCCGGTGCGTCCCACCTCTCTGTTCGCCGCTCCATCTTCTCAAACTCTTCCACACACTCCTGCAGCTTCACCGCCGCCACCCTCCGCCTCACGGCCGCCGCCGCCTCTCCGGCCACCCTATCAAACACCTCCTCCCACNATTCTTTCCAATTGTTGACTGAGACAATATTAGCCCGGTTCTTACATGTTCTCACAACAAATTTTAACATCTAGATAGGCCAAATCAAGAATTACATGAAGTGCATGGATTTAAATCATCACAACTTCTTCCAACATTATAGATCAATTCTCTCCACAGCTTCCATCCTACACTTTTAATTACTTATCATTTTAAGGGAAAGATAAAGAAAACTACTCAGAATTCATGGAGAAAACAAAACCACACTTTAGTTTAAAAGTAAAAATCATTATCAAACCAACAAGAAGTCTCGATCAAAACCAAAAGTAGTTAAAAAAAAAGATAAAAACTTATCTCAAATCCTCCACCAAAATCTTGAAGTTCCATTGAATCTCTTCTCTTTTACAACACTCTATACTCTCAAAATAAAATTAAAAACAAAAAAGAAAAAAGTAAATTTGTGGTGCCTGAATCTCTCCACAAGATTCTCCACAATCTTCTCAGAACTCAGCACTCTCTCCCTCTTCAAGCACCCATCTCAAATGTCTCAACTTCGTTCTTTTATAAATTTCCCAAGAGGTGCCTTGAAAATTCTTCAAAATGTATCCAAGTTCGATGTATTCTCCAAGGGATGCCTCCTTTCACAAGCCTTTTAATAATATTTTTGTTCCTTGTGGTCATAACCACTCTCTTTACCCAATAGGTGCCTCAAATGTCTCTTTAAAATTCGGCTAAATGAAGAAAGCCGCCAAATAGCTGCCTTTGGCGCTTAAGCGCGGGGCCTTTGGCGCTTAAGCGCGGGGCCTCTGGCGCTTAGGCTTGGCCTTCTCTATTTTACTGGCGCTTAAGCACCAGATCTGGCGCTTAGGTGCCAAAATACTTTTGCACAAATTTCACATTTTTGCTCCAAATTTGATTCTTTTTCACTCCTTTTAACATTTTTCAACTTTTTACTTGTACCTGAAAGTAAAACAAACAAATATATTCCATTAAAGCGCAATATCTCAAAAATAGGTATAAAAATGTGTTTTAAAATACTATATATTTTAGGTGTATCAAAATCCCCCAAACTTAAAATGTTAGTTGTACTCAAGTGACACTTTAATTTTTAATAACTAATTAAGAATGATATGTATATGAGTTTTTTTAGGAGTTACTAAAATTTAGATTTAGAAATATATTAGTCCAATTAAGAAAAAATATTCAGTAAATGAGACCAACTTAAAGTTTAGAAATTTTTAATGTTAAGAAAGATGAAAATATGAGTTCTTATCTAATTCAGAAATATTATAGATTCTCCAAGTTAGAATTTAGTCCTTTTATTATCTCCACTTAAAAAATTTTATTAAGAATAATTTTACTTACTATATTATATCCTTAAGCGAGTTTCTCAAGTCTTATACTTTAAAAAGATCAAATGTGGAACCATATTTTGATTATGCACTAATCCTCAAGCTTCTCCTCCCTTACTTTTCTCCTTTTTTTTCTTTTCTTTTTCTTTTTACTTTTCTTTTTTTTCTTTTATTTTTCAGGCAGAGATTACTATATATGAATAGGCCTTTAATGGTTTTAAATTCCATTTCTCCTTTCCTAAAGCAAAGTTTTGATGTAAATCTTTTACTTAAAAATTTAATACTAGTTTTGAAAATTACTTTTTAACAAAAGAAATTTAAGTATTAAAAATAAAAGTCTAAATTTCTAAATATTTCAAAAATACAATTTTTCTTTCTAAAGATAGTTACATTATATTTAACATTTTCTATACTAAAAATTTTTAACTGAAAGTTTTTCTTCATTACTCAGAATTTTAACTAAATTTTCTTACTCAATTCTAAAATCAAAATTTACTTCCTTAATATAACTTCATATACATGATCATTTTTCTTTTCAAATCAAATTCACTTATAGCTCATTTAAAAACAAATAAAATTCAAGTTTTGAAAATATTTTTCATCCCCGCCAAACTTAAATTTTTAACAGGATTAAACAGTTTAGCAGCAGATATATATAAGCTGGAATGAAAATTGAAATAACATGCTTACAAGAATTTTCATACCCTAATTATACAAGTATAAAACTAAAAATAGAAGTAAAATTAATTTTTCATTATTTTTTATCATTTTCATTTCAATTCAACATGTAGAGATTCAATAGACTTATGAGTAGTGGGTACCAACAAAAAAACAAATTAACACACTAACTTTGATTTCCAGTCTCAACATAAAAACAAACACACTAACAAGATAAAAGAAAAATAAAGGGTAGCAGTTTTCTAAGTTTAAATTTTAAAAGTAAAGTTGGCAAGATTTTTAACTTTTCACAAGACATAAAAATAAGTTCAATCCTAACTAACTAAAACAATACTCAACACAATAGTAACAATTACTACTCTAGAAAATTAAAACAATATATTAACAAAACACAATTTCACAACTCAATTAAACAAAATAAAAGCCTCACACATCACAGAGTACAAATAAATACACAAATGAAAATGTAGCAAATCCAAACCACATAATCCAACACACATTACAATCATAAAAATAAATAACTCAATTCTCCTCCTCATCATCCTCAGAATCACCGCTATTCCAGACATTTGCAGACACATAATGAGGGTATCTAGGATATGGAGGAAATTGCACTCTTAGGTTATCCCTAATGAGATTTTCTAGAGACATTTGTAGACTCACCATAATCTCTTTTTCTTTTATTATACCCATCAATATGATCTGCAAAGCTTTCTAAATTTCTTACCTTATCTGCGGTATAGTTGATACTGTTCATCATCCTTAGTAATAGTTGAGTTTGAGTTTCCATAGACTCGCCTCTAGACGTAGATGCTCTTGAGGTTGATGGTTTAGATGTATATGCAACAAAGGTAGAAGCAGTAGACATTGTCATTCCATAACTCCTTGAAAATCCTCCTCTCCAACCAAAAATAAAATGCTCTGAATATGAATTCACATTAACACTTGTGATTGGCTTTAGAGGAAATAGTACTTCCTCTCAGCCATTATAGCTTACTCCAGCCTGCTCACATAAAGAAAAGATCAAGGAAGCAAAGCCCAAACTTGCAGTAGTAACATAAGTGGAATAACTAATGAAACTCTAATAAATCAAAGCTTCAATATTGATGAGCTTGCTTTCTTGAATACAATAGTTTAACATTGCTCTCTCTCTGGTAACTTCATTGAGATGATTTGTAGGTAATAGACTGGTTGAAATAAAATAGTGCCATGCCATCGAAGGTGCACTCAACTTTGAGGTAGAAAAATTGACTCTTCTTTCATTTGAAATTTTCCAGAGCCCTCTTCCAACAGTCAAATAAGAAATAATCTCATCTAGATCTATCTCAGTAGGACTATAGTTTGCATTAAAACACAAAGTCTCTAGTGGTAAATGATAAAACATATTGATTACCTCCAGTGAAAAAGGAACCAATTTTCCTCTAATCATGACTCGATCATCTTCAGCCTCAGGTAGGTTAGCATAGAACTTCTTAACTACAGAAATAACAACCACGATAAAAAAATAACAGAATCATTCCCATTATCGGCGAACGATTAGATCTTCTACGAATCCACCTGGATTTTTGAAACATCGCTCCTGGATAAGTTTTCATGGTTGCAGAGCATCACTGTACCTATCTTGAGCTATAGAACTCACAAATTTGCTCGAATAAAAGTGGATTTTTCCTTTTCTCCTCTTCATTCTTGGTGCCATTCTACAAATTTCATAAAATTCCACAATAACTTCAAAAATATAGTCTAATCCACTATACTAAACTCCTATAAGTATAAACTACACTTTCTATGCAATTTTCATAGATTTTCCTCATTTTTTCACCATGAATAGTGATGTTTGAATTCTTCCAAATGTACTCAAAATACATGGTGAAAATCTAAAATTTTTACATAGAAGTGAAGCTCTTACTTCAAGAAATCCAAATCTAGCAAATTTTTCTCAATTCCACTAAGAAATCTCCACAAAATGGCTTGCTCTAGACTTCCAAATCACAAACTCGAGAGGTTGAAGGTGACAGAAAGAGTAAAAATGACAATTTTTGGGTTTATTTTTCACTTTTAACCGTTCGCGAACCAGTTTTCATGAACCGGCGCTTAAGCGCGGATTAGTGGTGCTTAGGCGCCTGCCTCTCGGGTTACATAGCTTAAGCGCGAGAATGTGGCGCTTAGGAGCTAGTGCATGATTTTTTATATTTTTGAACTCAAGTAAAATGCACTATAAGCCTATGTATACGACCTGTAAATAGTCTCATAACACTTAAATGACTATTTTCCTCTCCCTAAAGAATCCTTTTTCTAAAAATTCTCTAAAATAACTAATTCGATTTGAGACTAAAAATAACACAAATTTTCATAAAAACAAACATATACATTCATTCAAAAAAAAGTACAAATACATATAACACTTAGTTCTCACTCCAAATTATCTCGGATGAGAAAATCTTCTAAATACAAACACTAAACTAACTAACATAAACTCCAAAAATAGTATTTAACTCTTAACACATAACACATTAAACAACGACTCCTAACTGACAAACTCTAACATAGAACTTAATTTCATTCTTCATTTGTTGGGACAAACTCCGGTCTTTCATTAGTCTCTTCTGGGGTAATCAGAATATAAAGTTAATAAAACTGACGGTGGTGACGTGCTCAGATAATATCTTCTTCTATCGATTTTTGTTTAAGATACATCTCCTTATCCGCTTCTTCTATATAACTAGCATAACTAAATTAAATTTCCAATTACCATCCAATATGCTTTAGATGTGCATGAATCTCAATTACCTTTATCTTCAATAAAGCCATGACAGTCTCAATCTTGTTGATCTTTTCCGATATTCCTTCAATAATAACTGCTAAGAAACTGTTACACATCTCTTGTGCACTTTCACTAATGAATCTCTTCCTCATGGTCTCCTTCTTCTTCTTCAAATCCATCTCCCATGAAGACATCTTCTCAAAATCTCTCTCTCTCTTAGTCTTTAGGGATGAAAATGATCTTGGGCGAAATACCTTCACTAAACCCTTCTATTTATAGGCCTAATTCCCTCTAGTAACTCCTAGGCACGTCCTAAAACTGCCTTGGCACGTTTTAGTCAACCAATTGGCGGTCAAACCTTTTAGAATCCAAATTTTGCACAAGGTTTTTAACTCCCGTGCTTAAGCGCCAAATATTGGCACTTAAGCACCAGTTCTTAATTTTGCACCAGTCAACTTAACGTGCAAATTCTCATTTTAGCATGTCTAGATCACTAAATCAAGTCTTAAAATTATTACTAACACATAATAGTCTAAAAAAAACTTCCCCAAATTTCTCTTAATCACACACAAAAAACATTCAAAGCAAAACACACTGATACCTATGGGTTGCCTCCCACAAATCACTTGGTTTAACGCTTTCAATTTCTCAAAATCAATTTCTCCCCGACAACGGTGCCAAAAAATGATCCCTGGATACTGCTAATATTCAAAGTACAATAATAATTCAAATTATATTTCACTTATATTTCCTTACTTTGCAACAAAACCAAAAACTTGATTCTGAAGAAAAATAAGAATTTAACTTTTAATTTAGATATATTGGGATACTATGTAAGTATATGTATCGTTATCAAGTAATATAGGATTTTTTTATTAAGACCTGAATATCGAACCTACAGGGAGAATACGCAATATGCACTATTGAACATCAAACTTTCTATTTTTAATAAAAAGATAATTATCTAAACTAAAGATGATTTTTGCAGTAATAAAAATTTAAATATTTTTGGTATTTTCAATATTTTGATAGAAAAATAACAATTTAAAAAGATAACTAGAGTTTTTGTAGAATAAAAACACTAAATGTGAAAATATCTTTCTTCTTGTTATGAATCAGTAATAAGTATAGAAATTCTGTTGTGGAAGTATGCAAATTGTGCTGTGCCAAATAGAAGCAAAAATATTCTTTACCCTTACTAGAGATGCTATAAAGAACATTAGCTAATTTGAAGTTTGAATAGTTCTGAAGACCGGCTAGGCAAGGTAGAGACTAGCTCTCACTCTAGAGTTCCATCGATTCCCTCCACCTGGGGCCTAACATTCTCATATTAGAACCTAAAATAATAAATCAAGTTGGGGGCTTTAATCCTAACACAATTCCTCCTGCAACCATAAACTGACATTTCTCTCAATTTAGAACTAAATTAGTTCTTTCTCATAACTTCAAAACTTTTTCAATATAATTTAAGCATGTGTCAAATGATGTTCCAAATACAGAGAAATCATCCATAAACACTTCTATTCCAACATCAATTAACTTACTAAATATAGACATTATACATCTCTAAAAAGTTGCAGGTGCATTACATAATCTGAAAGGCATTCTTCGAAAAGCAAACGTTCCAAAAGGACTAGTAAATGTTGTTTTTTCTGGATCCTCAAAAGCAATAGGAATTTGATGGTAGCCGGTATATCGATCTAAAAAATAAAAATATTTGTGCCCAGCAAGTTTATCCACTATTTGGTCTAAAAATGGTAAAGGGAAGTGATATTTCCTAGTGGCAGTGTTTAATTTTCAATAATCAATATAAATACACCACCTAGTAACTTGTTTGATATGTATTAATTCATTATTCTCTTGTGCTTCAGCAGTCACCCCTCCTTTCTTTGGAACAAAATGAATTGGACTTACTCAAGCATTATCTGAAATAGGATATATAATTCCAGTGTCCAACCATTTCAAAATTTCCTTCTTGACTACTTCTTTCATCATTAGGTTTAATCTCCTTTGTGGATCAACTCTTGGTCTATGTTGTTCTTCCAATATAATTCTGTGCATACAGATCGAAGGACTGATTCCTTTAATATCAGCTAAGCTCCAACCAAAAGCTTTCTTATATCTTTTTAATGTATCCAAAAGACTTTGCTCTTGCAAATCATTTAACTCTGAAGATATAATAACAGGTAATGTAGATGAGTTTCCCAGAAACACATACTTCAAGTGGTTAGGCAACGTTTTCAACTCAAGTTCAAGTGGTTTTATAATTGACGGAACTATATTCTTATCTGCATTTCCTGTAATATTTAGCATCTCAAATCTTTCCTGAACATTATCTAATTCTTCATTTTATATTCATCCAAAATAACTTCATCTTTGTCTTCAAAATCATTTTTCTCTTCAAAATATTCTTTAAAATGCTCGTTTAATAGATGCTCACTATTTTTTATGCAAAAACATTCATTATCTCTTTCAACAGCAGGGTATTTCATAGATTTTACGATATTAAAAGTCACTTCTTGATCGTTAACTCTAATAGTTAATTTTTCCTTTTAAAAATCTATCATAGCTCTTCCAGTAGCTAAAAAAAGGTCTCCCTAAAGTTATAGGTATTTCTTTGTCTTCCTCCATATCTAAAACAATAAAATCCACAGGAATCTAAAATGATAGGTATTTCTTTATCTTCCTCCATATCTAAAGCAATGAAATCCATAGGAAATACAAATTTATCAACTTTTACTAACACATCTTCTATAACTCCCTTAGGATATGTAACTGAACGATTTGCAATTTATCAACTTTTACTAACACATCTTCTATAACTCCCTTAGGATAAGTAACTGAAGGATCCGATTTATCAACTTTTACTAACACATCTTCTATAACTCTCTTAGGATATGTAACTGAACGATCTTTTTATCAACTTTTACTAACACATCTTCTATAACTCCCTTAGGATAAGTAACTGAACGATCCGCTAACTAAAGAGTTTATTTCTTTATCTTCCTCCATATCTAAAACAATAAAATCCATAGGAAAGATAAATTTATCTATAATTTCCTTATCTTTCTCCATATCTAAAACAATGAAATCCACAGGAAAGATAAATTTATCAACTCTTACTAACACATCTTCTATAACTCCCTTAGGATAAGTAACTGAACGATCCGCTAACTGAAGAATTACAGAAGTAGGTGAAACTTCTCCTAATCCTAATCTTTTGAAAATTGATAGAGACATAAGATTAATGTTTGCTGCCAAATCACATAAAGCTCTTCCATAAAATATTTCACTGATAGCACACGGTATAGTGAAACTACCTGGATCTTTTATTTTTTCAGGAAGCTTGTTTATGAATAATTGCACTACACTCTTCGCTAAGTGCAACAGTCTCATTATCAGTGAACTTTCTTTTCTTGTTCAAAATATCTTCCATAAACTTCACATAATTGGGCATTTGCTCTAAAGCATCTATGAAAGGAATATTTACCGTTAATTTCTTAAGAATTTCTATAAACTAGGAAAATTGTTTATCCTTTTTGTGTTGCTTTAATCTTTCAGGAAATAGTGGTGGAGGTTTCTCCACAATAATTTTCATTGGCGCAAGTGGATGTTCTAACTCTGGGTATTCATGATCCTTTTCTTTTTCTGTATCCACTTTCTCTTTATTAGTTTCTGTTTCTTTCTGCACTCTTGTTTTTATTCTTTTCCACTTCATAATTGTATCACTTTTATCTGTTCTTTTCCTTGATCTTTAGGATTTATTTCCACAGTACTAGGAAAAGTTCCCAACGTTTGGTTACTAAGCACAATAGTGATATTCCTTAATTGGTTTTCATTATACCTTATTGCAGTTCCTTGATTTTGTAACTGCTTTCCTTGAATTTTTAATTGATTTCCTTGATTCTACAATTGTTGACCCATGTTCAGTATCAGCTCTTTCATAGACAACTTCTTTTCCTTAAGTTGAGTGTTACTGTTAAATCCAGAAGGATAAGAAGGTCTATAATTAAAATTTCCTTGGTTGGATGAATAACCCAATGGGTTTACTGGGTTGTTTGCCCATTGTTGATTTGTAGATGAATTGGTATTCCAAATAAAGTTAGGATGACTCTTCCAACCTAGGTTATAATAGTTCGAATAAGGATTGTTGGGTTTATTGTTAATAACATTTAAAGTCTCATAAGAGGGTTGAACATCCACAAATTTCCCAGATAAATTCTTTTTTATCATAGTAGGTGTTGGAGAATAATTCATTCTATAATGATTTAATTTCTTTGATATTGTAGCAATCTGCGAAGCTAACATAGATATTGCATCAGAATCGTGGATACTAGCTGCTATTTTAGGATTTACCATTTCAGAGGGCCATTGAAAATTGTTGGTAGCCATCTCTTCTATTAACAAATAAGCCTAATCAAAAGGTTTTGACATTAAAGAACCACCAGCTGCAACATCTATAATCGATTTAAGAGATCCCTCTAATCCATTGTAAAAAGTTTGAATTATCAACCAATTTGGTAACGAATGATGTGGGCATTTCTTAAGAAGATCTTTAAATCTCTCCCAAGTATCATATATCAAGTTATCATCCAATCTGGTAACGAATGATGAGGGCATTTCCTAAGAAGATCTTTAAATCTCTCCTAACCTTCGTATATTGACTCTCCATCAATTGACAAAATGATGTTATGTCATTTCTAAGTTTAGAAGTTTTGGATGGAGGGAAATATTTGGATGGAAAATTCTGTGAAAGTTCTCCCCAGTTCTAATAGATCCAGGTGCTAACAAATTTAACCACACCTTAACATTATCCCTAAGTGAAAAAGAAAAAAGACTAAGTCTAACAACATCGTTCAAAACTCTATCATATTAAAAGGTAGCATAAAGTTCTAATAAACTAGCGAGGTGTAAATTAGGTTCTTCATTTGGTGTACCTCTGAATTGATTGTTTCTTACCATTTGGATAATAGTGCGATGTGTAAATTAGGATCTTCATTTGGTGTACCTCCGAATTGATTATTTTGTACCATTTAGATAATAGCAAGTTTAAGCTCAAATGAATTAGCAACTACATCAGGATTTTGGATAGATGAGTGAATTTCATCTGCTTTAAGCTCAAATGAATTAGCAGCTACATCAGGATTTTGGATAGATAACTGAATTTCATCTGCCGTAGGATTTGCATAGTCTCTTAAGGGTCTTGGTTCGGATCTTCATTTGGTGTACCTCCGAATTGATTGTTTTGTACCATTTGGATAATAGCAAGTTTAAGCTCAAATGAATTAGCAACTACATCAGGATTTTGGATAGATGAGTGAATTTCATCTGCTTTGAGCTCAAATGAATTAGCAGCTACATCAGGATTTTGGATAGATAAGTGAATTTCATCTGCTATTGGATTTGCATAATCTTGTAGAGGTCTAGGTTGATGTTCATTTTTCTATTCCTTGATTATTCACATTGTTTTTCATTATGTCAGGATTTCTAGGTTTTTTTCTTAGTTTTCTAATTCTCCTTACAGTGCGTTCTAATTCTGAGTCGTAGGGTATAATAATTTCATGTCCAAATCAACACATACAATTGAAATAAAAACACAGAAAAATAGTTAACTAAATATGAAATTAAGTTGTAATTCAAGTAAAAGTTTTTTAATAGTCCTAATTTGTCCGTTACTCTAATTATGTTTTTTTATTAATTTTTACTTCTCGACAACGACGCCAAAAACTTGAAAGCACCTTTATATATGCTTAAAAATACAAGAATTTGATACTGCTGCTATAAGATTTAAATCCCCGACAACAACGCCAAAAACTTGACAACCGTTATAAATTTGATAAAGATGTGTATAAAATATTCAATAATTGCAAAGTCGCACTAATCAACGCAAGTATACGTATCTCTCAAGTAATACAAGGCTCTAATAGAGTCTTGGATATCAATCCCATAGGGAGTAATATTAAGGGCTATGAACTAAGATTTTAAAAAATAAGTACTTAATCACAACAACTTTAATTCGCATATTTGTCACTAATAGGCAATTGAAATAAAAATGTAATTTTAATAAACTCTTAATTAACCAATTCTACTAATAAAGTTTCTAATCTGAAGTTCAATATATATGAGAAAGCATCCTTCTCATTGTCAAGAAATTTAAGTGAATGGATAAATTGAATCAGTTTAAATTGTATTGTGCCAAATAGGAGCATAGCTATTCTTTACCCTTTGGACCAGGCATAAAGAACATTGACTAATCCTATGCTTAGTTATTGAATCTGCGGCTAGGCTGGGAGGATACTGACTCTCACTTCGGAGCTCCTACATTCCCCTCTCCTGAGGGCTAACATCTACACTTAAACACCCAAACGATATGATGAATTACGTTCCCCTCCCCTGAGGGCTAACATCTACACTTCAGTACCCAAACGATAGGACCAAATTGGAAGATTTTAGTTCTAAAATCTCCAATTCTACGCCCGATAATTTTTATTTCCCTATTTATTTGCACTCAACTTTCATGGGCTTTGACCTCCCTAAATCTTGGATGTAATTTTCATAGTTGTAAAACTCAACATATTTTAACAAATCAATTGGCAAGATTGAAAGTAAATTAAGATCAAAGTGAAAATATCATCACAACTTCTTTAGCATTCTCATGGCACAACCAATTCAAATCACATTTCACAAAATCTCAAGATAAGGAGAAAGATAGAGAAAACTACTCAGAACTCATGGAGAAGAAATTACAAAACTTGGAATTTATATATTAAAGCAAAGCCATATAAATTTCAATAAGTAAATATCACTTATCTTGAATTCCTCCTCAAGCAAACTTCTCGAAGTTCCTCTGAATCTCTTCTTTACTTTACAACATACATAATTCTCATTTAAAGCGGCAAGGAGGAGGAAATCTCTCACTTTCCTTCCACTATTACAATATCTTGAAGAATTCCTCACAATACTAACCCTAAATTACACTCTCCACACTCTAAAGGACACACGTGGACACACACACCTTTTCTCCCTATTTTTTGGCCTCCAAATGTTTCTTTTAAAGTTGTAGAAGAGTTTTTAAAAGTTGCCCAAGCGTCCCTTCAAAAATCGTTCACATTCAATGCATTTGTTGAGAGAACCGACATGCTCGCCTTCGGCGGCCTCGATGGTGTTGTCAGTGGCCTTTTAGAATATTTAATTCTAGACTCTCGGGAAAAACCTGTCATCGGCGGCGTCGAGCCCGCCGTCGGTGCCCAAGATCAACTCTTCATATTTTGGTCCTTTTTGCTCCAAATTTGCTCCCTTTTGCATCTTTTATCTCCAATGACCATAATTCAACATACCTACAATAAAACATAAAAAATACGTTGCTCCAAATTACACCGTTTTTGCATCTTTTTGCTCCAATGACCATAATTCATAATACCTGAGACAAAACATCAAAAATACTTCTTTAAAGTGCAATATCATAAAAAATAGTGTAAAATAGGTATGAAAATCTCAACATATTTTTTTTTGCATATTTTTGCTCTATTGACCCTAATTCATCATTCCTGCAACAAAACATCAAAAATACCTTTCTTTAAAGTGCAATATCATCAAAATCAGTGTAAAATAGGTATGAAAATCTCAACATATTTTTCCTTTGGTCAAAATCCCCCAAACTTAACTATTATTTATCCTCACGTAATTGTAGTACTACATAAAAGTTATGATCTAATGTGCTAAAGTTTTAATTCAGAAATACTATAAGTTTGATTTAAGTAAATACCATACTGAGATTTTCAGAAAAATTTCAAGTAATTAAATTAACTCTGTAGGTACTAGACTATCTAGTCATCAAGTTTAAGAGTTCTAGTTTCTATCAATTTCAAGAATGACTATATGTTGTAATATCAAATCACTTAAAATATTCAAATGATAGGAACTTCATGAGAACATTTCTAGTAAAAGATGTTATTCCATAAATATAAGTTCAGGAATGTAATTAGGTTTTCCCTTTAGGTAGGTCCAAGTGAAACCAATTTTTGATTAGGCATCTCCTCAAGCTTCTCCTCACTTATAGATATATATTTTTCATTTGGATTGCTTTCAATCCTATATATTTTTCTTTTCTTTTCATGGATTGTTGTCAATCCTTTCTTTTTCTTTTTCAAGTGAAGATTACTATATCTCGATAGCCTTTAATAATTTTGAACTTCACTTTTTTCCCTAAATTTGAAACTCAAAGCATTCCTTTACCTTATAAGTATTTCATAGCTTTTACATCATTGAGCCCCAATCCTTTCTTCTCAAATGAATTTCTAAGATTCTTAATATTTCAAAACATAGTTTTCTTTACTTTAAATAGTTAACTATAGTCTTATTCTCTTATACTAAATATCTTAATCTAAAAAATTAATTTTTCTTACAAAAATATTGCTTTAAATCTACCATAATATTTAAATATCTAANAAGTAGATGGTCCTGATCAAGATGCAGCAGAGGTAGATGCAACAAACGTCTCTAATCCATAACTTCTAGAAAATCCTCCTCTCCAGCCAAAAATCGGATGCTCAGAATAAGTCTCACATTCACCTTCGTAATGGGTTTTAGAGGTAACAAAACTTCCTCCCAACTATCGTACTTCACTCTAGCCTGCTCGCATAATGAATAAATATCAAGGAAGCAAATTGCATACCTGTCGTAGTAGCAGCAATGGCCGAACTGATGATAGTGTGATAGATCAAAGCCCCTATGTTGATGGGGCTTTTCCTCTTAAATACAATAGTTCAACGTCGCTTTCTCTGGTCACTTCACTGAGATGATTGGTCGGAAGCAGATGAGCAGAAATGAAATAGTGTCAGGCCTTCAAAGGTGCACATAACTTTGAAGTTGAGAAATTTACTCTCCTCTCATTGGTTTTATTCTAAATTCCTCTCCCAATAGTCAAATATGAAATAATCTCGTCTAACTCTGCCCCAGTAGGACTATAATTCGAATAAAAACATAAAGTCTCCGGTGGTAAATGGTAAAATTAGTTGATTACCTCTGGAGTAAAAGGTAGAAACATTCCTCTAACAATAACTCGATTGTCTTCATCCTCTGGGAGATTTGCATAAAACTCCCTCACAACAGAAATCACTGCAATGACAAAGAAACAAAAGAATTGTTCCCACTGTCGGCGGACTATCAGGCCTTCTACCTCTCCACCTGGACTCTTGAAACATCGCTCCTGAATCAATTTTCATGACTGTTGAGCGTCACTATATCGATCTTCAGCTTTTGAACTGACAAACTTGCTTAGTGCCATTCTTAGTTCCATTCTACAATTTTGATAAATTCCAAAAAAAACTTTAAAAATCAAGTTTAAATCACTAAACTAAACTTCCAAAAGCACTAACTAAACTTCCCAAGAAATTTCCATAGATTTTTCTTCACTTTTCACCATGAATAGTAAATTTTTAAAATCTTCCAACTGTGCTTAAAATATATGGTGAAAATCCAAAATTTTTGCATAGAAGTAAAGCTCTTACCTTAAGGAACTTAGATCTAGCAATTCTCACTTGATTCCCCCAAGAAATCTTCTTGCCATAGCTCTTAAAATCACGATTTTGAGTTGGGCAAGATGTTAGGAGGTGTTAAAAATGGTATTTTCGGGCTTAAAATTCACTTTTAACTATTTGCAAACCGGTTTTCATGAACTGGAGCTTAAGTGCAGGTAAGTGGTGCTTAAGCGCCTGCCTCTAGGTTTGGCTCGCGCTTAAGAGCGAGATGTGGAGCTTAGGCGCTAGTGCACAATTTTTAAAGTTTTTAATGTTAAGTAAAATGCACTATTAACCTAAGTAAACCACTCTTAAATGGTCTTATTGCACTTAAATGACTATTTTTACTTCCTATAACTCCCTTCTCTCTCAAAATTCTCCAAAATAAATAATTCAATTTGAGGCTAAAAAAACACAAATTTTCACAAAAATAAACTTATACTAATTCACAAAACAAGTAGAAACACATTTAACATTTAGTTCTCTCTCCAAAAAGTCTTGGATGAGAAAACTTTTCTAAGTAAAAAACACTTAACACATATTTTACAATTAAACACATACGTGACATAAACACTAAACACAAGAAATAAACACTAACACACTTAAAATCATGACTCCCAACACACAATTCCTGACACTTAACTTAATGCCACTCTTCACTAGAAGGAATGAATTCTTGTCTTTCAGTACTCTCTCCAGAAATATAAAGTTAATAAAACAGACGATATCTAATACTATCATCTTCGATCCACTTTTGCTTAAGGAACATCACCTTATCCACTTCCTCTATATAACTGGTATGACTAAATTGCATCTTAAGTTACCACCCAATATGTTATAGATGAGCATGCAATTCAAGCACCTTAGTCTCTAATATAGATATAGTATTCTCCATCTTGGTGATCTTCTTTGATATCGCATCAATACTAACGGCTAAGAAACCGTTATAAATCTCCTGTGCACTTTGAATAATGTACTTCTTCTTCAAATCCATCTCTCATGAAGACATTTTCTCTAAATCTCTCTCTTTCTTAGACTTTTAGGGCTAAAAATAATCTGGGGTGATTCCTTCACAAACCCCTTCTATTTATAGGCCTAATTCCCCATCATAACTTCTAGACAAGACTAGAAACTGTCAAGACACGTTTATTCCAAGAAAATTGCAGTTATACCTTCTAGAAATCAAAATTTGCACATGTGATTAAATTGCCGCGCTTAAGCACCAGATCTGGCACTTAAGCTCCAGTGCACATTTTTTTACACCAGTCAACTTAATGTCCAAATTCTCATTCTAACATGTCTAGGTAACTAAATAAAGTCTAAAAATCATTACTAGCACATAGCAACTCAAAAATACTACCCCAAATTTCTTAATCAAGCTCAAAATAACAATCAAAGCAAAAACACACTGATAACTATGGGTTGCCTCCCACAAAGCGCTTAGTTTTACATCGTTAGCCCGACGTAAATGGTTCTCATTCTAGTTGACCCAACATCATTCCATCATTATATTTATGTTGATCCCCTATATATTAAGGTTTCAGTCTATGTCCATTCACTTTAAAAATTTTCTCAGAATTAGGATATTTAATATCCACAGCTCTATAAGGTTAAACTTTTATCACAACAAATGGGCCCATGGACTTAAGTTTGCCTGAAAATAATCTTAACCTTGCATTATATAGCAAAACTTGTTGCCCTAACTGAAAATTTTTAGTAAGGAATCTTTTGATCATGCCACATCTTCATATTTTTTTTATAAATCTTAGCATTCTCATAAGATTCATTCATTATCTTTTCAAGCTCATTTAATTGTAACAATCTTTTCTCACTAGCATCTTTCAAATTATAATTGAACTCTTTAATTCATTTAATTGTAACAATCTTTTCTCACCAACATCTTTTAAATTATAATTGAACTCTTTAATACCCAATATGCTCTATGCTTAAGTTCAACTGGTAAGTGACAAGCTTTCCCAAATATTAGCTTATATGGGGACATTCCTATATGAGTTCTATATGCAGTCCTCTAAGCCCACAAGGCATAGTCAATTTTGACTGACCAATCCATTTTTGTTCGATTCACAGATTTCTCCATAATTCTTTTAATTTTCTAATTAGATAATTCATCCAAACCACTTGTCTGAGGATGATAAGCAGTAGCAATCCTATGATTTATATGATATTTTTTTAATAACTTCTCTATAATGACATTTTTGAAATGACTTCCCCCATTAGTAATGATAACTCTCGGCATCCCAAATCGATAAAACATGTTCATTTTCAAAAACTTTGCAACACTTTGAGCATCACATCAGTAAAGCAACAGCTTCTATCCATTTGGATACATAGTCCACTGCTAACAATATATATAAATTTTTGAAAGATAGTATAAATGGTCACATGAAATATAATCCCCAAACATCAAATATTTCAACTTCTAGCATATAATATAGGGACATCTCATTTATTCTAAAAATATTGTCTACTCATTGACATCTATCACAAGTTTTAATATAAGTATTAATATCTCTAAAAATAGTAGGCCAATAAAATTCAGATTGTAAAATTTTGTATGTTGTTTTATCAACACCAAAATGTCAATCAAAATAAGAATATGACATTTTTGGATGATTTCATAAGTCTCTTCTAAAGGTACACATCTTTGAATAATTAGATCCTTTCCTTGTTTATATAAAAATTGGTTATCCCAAAAATAAGTCTTAGCTTCAGAAATAAATTTTCTCTTCTATTGGTATGCCATTCCATAAGGTGTAATATCACTTACAAGAAATTTCACAATGTCAGCATACCACGAAACATGTCACTCATTAATTTTGAACAGTTTTTCATCTGAAAAATGTTTATTAATTTCTTTTTCAAAATAGAGTAGTTTTTCTAACTCAAGACTGGATAAATGATCAACAATTTGATTTTCAGTTCCCTTTCGATCAACTATTGTAAAATCAAATTCTTGCAAAAGAAGAATCCATCTTATAAGTCTTGGTTTAGAATCCTTCTTTTTTACTAGGTACTTAATAACATAATAATCTGTATGTACTACACAATGATTAAATATGATTTAAATTTATCAAAGGAATATACTATTGTTAATAACTCTTTTTCAGTTGTTGTATAATTAATTTGGGTTTCATTAAGAGTTTTACTAGCATAGTAAATTACTTTGAAAATTTTATCATATCTTTGTCGTAAAATAACTTCAATAGCATAATCACTAGCATCACACATCAGTTCAAAAGGTTTCCCCAATCTGATGAAACTATAATTAGTGTAGTGACTAATTTTTCTTTTAATAACTCAAAAGCTTTTAGGCACTCTTCATCAAATTTGAAAATTACATCTTTCTCTAGTAAATATCATAAAGTCTTACCAATTTTTTAGAAGTTTTTAATATATTGCTTGTAGAATCCAACATGTCCTAAAAAACTCCTAATTTTCCTTACATTGATTGGATAAGGTAAATTAACGTTCACTTGAATTTTAGCAGGATCTACTTCCATACCATTTTTTGATATTTGATGTCTTAATATAATTCCTCCTGCTACTATAAATTGACATTTTTCCCAATTAAGGAATAAATTTGTTTCTTCACAATGCTTAAGAACTTTTGATAAATGCTCCAAACATGAGTCAAATGAAGTTCCAAAAACTAAAAAATCATCCATAAATACTTCAATTCCTTTTTCAATTAAATCACAATAAATTGTCCTCATACGTCTTTGAAATGTAGTAGGGGCATTACATAAACCAAAGGACATTCTTCTAAAAGCAAATGTACCATAAGGACTGGTAAAAGTTGTTTTCTCTTGATGCTCAGGAGTTATTTGAATTCGGTGATAACCAGTATATACATCCAGAAAATAAAAGTATTTATGCCCAGCTAGTCTATCCAGCATTTGATCTAGAAAGGGTAGTTGAAAGTGATCTTTCCTGGTGGTAAGATTTAATTTTCTATAATCAATGCATTTATGCCACCCTTTGAGTTGTCTAGTAGGTATTAACTCATTATGTTCATTCACTGTCACAATTACTCCTCCTTTTTTAGGAACACAATGAATTGGACTAACCCGTGCACTATCTGAAATAGGGTAGATAATTCTAGCATCTAACCACTTAAAAATTTCTTTCTTTACAATTTCTTTCATAACAGGTTTCAATCTCCTTTAAGGATTGGCTCTGAGTTTGCAGTTCTCTTCTATATGAATTCTTTGCATACAAATTGAAGGACTAATTCCTTTAATATCAGCTATAGTCCATCCAAAGGCTTTCTTAAACTTTTTCAGAATTTTCATCAACCTTTCTTCTTCTTCCAGCATTAATTTTGAGAAAATTATAACTGGTGCAGTAGAGGAATCACCTAAAAAATATATTTTAAATGATCAGGAAGTAACTTCAACTCAAGTTCAAGAGGTTCTTCTATTGATGGACAAAATATTTTATCTTTTTCTATCGTGTCCAAAATTTTAAAACTTTCTCGAACATAATTTTAATCTTCCTTAAAAAGATCTTCACATTGACCTAATTCATCTTCTTGCTCATGTTTCAAATCTTTTACTTCAGATTTTTCTTCACAATTAGTTTTAAAATGACATTCACTTAGATATCTTATAACATTCATCATCTTTACCTTCTGCAGGATATTTCATTGATCTTGAAATGTTAATAGTAACAGTTTAATCATTAATGCACATAGTTAATTCCCCTTTCTGCTCATCTATCATTACTCTTACTGTGGCTAGGAAAGGTCTCCCCAAAATGATAAGTATCTCTTTATCTTCCTCCATATCCAACACGATGAAATCAACAGGAAAGATAAATTGATCCACTTTCACTGGGACATCTTTTATAACTCCTTTAAGGTACATTATTGAATAATCTGCTAACTTCAGAGTTACAGTAGTAGGGGTTATTTCTCCTAATCTCAATCTAGCAAATATTAATAATGGCATAAGGTAAATGCTTGCACCTAAATCACATAAAGCTTTCTCATAAAATCTATCTCCTATCGCACAATGGAATTGTAAAGCTACCAGGATCTTTAAGCTTTTCAGGAAGCTTTTTCTGAATTATAATACTAGCACTCCTCACTAAGTGCAACAGTCTCATTATCTTCAAACTTCCTTTTCTTGTTGAGAATATTCTTTATAAACTTTACATAGCTTGGAATTTTTTTTAAGGCTTCAGCAAATGAAATATTAATTATAAATTTCTTAAAAATTTCCAAAAATTTTCAAAATTGCTTATCCAACTTCTGTTGATGAAGTCTGTAAGGAAATGGAGTTGGTGGCTTTTCTAACTTACCTTTAAGTGAAAGTCTTTCAGAATCTTTCAGAGCGTCCTCTTTTGATTCTTCAATTTCTTCTCTCTCTACTTCACTTTCTTTTTGAACCCTATCTTTCAACTCTCCTCCGCTTCTAAGTTGAATGGTTTTTACTTTCTGTTTTTTTGGTCTTTTAAATTTGTTTCAATATAACTAAGAAGTGTTCCTTTGGATCTATTAATTAATGAATTTGTGATTTGTCCAAGTTGATTCTCAATATTTCTAATTATAGCTCCTTGACTTTGTAACTGATTTCCTATTTATAACACCACTTCTTTTATAGATAACTTCTTCTCTTTAAATTGTGCATTACTATTGAAACCTGGAGGATAAGTAGATCTTTAGTTAGTATTACTCCCTTGGTTGTTCCAATTTCCTAATGGCTACTTTCTTTGGATTTACCCTCTGAGAAGGCCATTTAAAGTTATTTGTAGTCATTTCTTCAATTAAAGCATAAGCATCATGAAATGGTTTTGACATCAATGAACCACCAGCAGCGGCATCGATAACAGATCTAAGAGATCCAGCTAATTCATTATAAAAAGTTTGAATTATTAACCAATCTGGTATTGCATGGTGTGGACACTTTCTTAAGAGTTCTTTAAATTATTCCCATGCTTCATAAATAGATTTCCCTTCAAACTGATTAAAAAAATATAATATCTTTTCTAAGCTTCGCAACTTCATAAATAGATTCCCCTTCAAACTGATTAAAAGATGTAATATCATTTCTAAGCTTCCCAGCAGATAGATTCCCCTTCAAACTGATTAAAAGATGTAATATCATTTCTAAGCTTCGCAGTTTTTGTATGTGGAAAATATTTAGCAAGGAATTTTTGTGCTAAATCACCCCAAGTTTTGATAGATCCAGGTGCTAAGAAATGCAACCATATCATAGCTTATCCCTTAATGAGAAAGGAAATAGCCTAAGACTTATGGCATCATATGATACACCATCATATTTAAATGTAGCACATAATTCTAGAAAATTGGCAAGATGTAAATTTGGATTTTGGTGATCCCCCAAACTGATTATTTGATACCATTTAGATAATAGCAGGTTTAAGTTCAAATGAATTAGCCGCTATAGTAGATTTTTGAATGCTACAATGAAGTTCATCTACCTTAGGGTTAACATAATCTCTTAATGGTATAAATTCTTGATGAATTTGAGCATTTTGATCATTTTGGTTTGTCATTTCTGTAATTTTTTTTAGATTTTTCAAAATTTTTAATTTTTTTAGTTTTTCTGATTTTCTTAACATTTCTTTCTAATTCAAAATTGTAGGGCACCAGTCCTTTAGAACCTGAACTACGCATACACTAACATAAAATTAAAATGAAATAAAATAAAACACACAAAAATAAAATACTGCAATAAAATATTCTTACAATAACTTAAATTTTATATAAGAATTTCTAAAATAGAAATTTACTTTCAATCAATTTTTGAAATCTTCCCTGGTAACAATGCCAAAAACTTGATCCTGTTACTGTTATATGCAACAGTATAACAATGTTTGAGATTATATTTTCATTTATATTTCTTTACTTTACAATAGTACCAAAAACTTGATCCTGAAGAAAATAAAAATTTAACTCTTTAATATATATATATATGTATATATTGGGATACTACGTAAGTATATGTATCGTTATCAAGTAATATATGACTTTTTGATTAAGCCCCGAATGTCGATCCCATGGGGAAAATTGGCAATATGCACTTTCAAACAACAAACTTATATTTCAAAAAGACAATTACTTAAACTATAGATAATTTGACAGTAATTAAAATTCAAATCTTTTTGGTATTTTTGATATTTTGACAAAACAGTAACAACTTCTAAATAACTTGAGTTTATATAAAAGAAAACTAAAGAATGTGAAAATATCTTTCTCCTTTTCATGAATCAGTAATAAGTATAGGAATTATGTTGTGAAAGTATGCAAATTCTATTGTGACAAATAGGAGCAATAATATTCTTTACCCTTAATAGAGATGCTAAAAAGAACATTGGTTAATTTAAATTTTGAATAGTTCTAAAGACCGGCTAGGCAGGGAAGATACCAGCTCTCACTCTAGAGTTCCCTCGATTTCCTCCACCTGGGGGCTAACATATCATTTCAGAACCTAAAATAATAAACCAAGTTGGGAGCTTTAGCCTGTCACTCTAAAGTCCTCAACTCTACACCCTTCAAAGATTATTTCCCATTTTATTTACACTAAATCATATGAATTACATTCTCATTCATACAACCTCATGTGATTCTTCCCAATTGTTGATTGAGACAATACCAGCCCGGTTCTTACATGTTCTCACAGCAAATTTTAACATCTTGATGGGCTAGATCAAGAAGTAAATGAAGCATATTAAATTATGTTTTCACAACAAATTTTAACATCTAGATGGGCTAGATCAAGAAGTAAATGAAACATATTAAATTAAATCATCACGACTTCTTCCAACATTAAATATTAATACTCTCCACAACTTCCATCCAACACTTTAATTACTTATTATTTGAAGGAGAAAGATAAATAAAACTACTCAGCATCCATGGAGAAAACAAAACCACACTTTAGTTTAAAAGTAAAAAGTATTGTCAAACAAACAAGAAGTCTCGATTAAAACCAAAAGTAGTTTAAAAACAAAGATAAAAAATTATCTCAAATCCTCCACTAAACTCTTGAAATTCCTTTAAATCTCTTCTCTCTTACAACACTCTTAACTCTCACAATAAAACTAAAAATAAAAAGGATAAAGTAAATTTGTGGTGTCAAATCAAAGTTTTCTAATTCTACACCCTTTAATGTTTATTTTCCTATTTATTTGCATTAAATCATATGAACTACATTCTCATTCATTCAACCTCATATGATTCTTTCCAATTATTGACTGAGACAATACCAGCCTGGTTCTTACATGTTCTCACAATAAATTTTAATATCTGGATAGGCCAAATCCAGAAGCAAATGAAGTGCATGGATTTAAATCATCACAACTTCTTTCAACATTATGATCAATACTCTCTACAACTTCCATCCAACACTTTTAATTACTTATCATTTTAAGGAGAAAGATAAAGAAAACTACTCAGAATCCATGGAGAAAATAAAACCACACTTTAGTTTAAAAGTAGAAATCATTATCAAACTAACAAGAAGTCTAGATTAAAACCAAAATTTGTTTGAAAACAAAGATAAAAACTTATCACAAATCCTCCACTAAACTCTTGAAGTTCCTTTGAATCTCTTCTCTTTTGTAACACTCTATATTCTCAAAATAAAACAAAAAATAAAAAGAAAAAAGTAAATTTGTGGTGTATAAATCTCTCCACAATCTTCTCATAACTCAGCACTCTCTCCCTCTTCAAGCACTCATCTAAAATGTCTCAACTTCCTTCTTTTATAAATTTTCAAAGAGGTGCCATAGAAATTCTTCAAAATGTGTCCAAATTCGATGTATTCTCTAAAGGATGCCTCCTTTGACAAGTCTTGTAATAAAATTTTCATTCTTAGTGGTCATAACCACCCTCTTTAACCAATAGGTGCCTCAAATGTCTCTTCAAAATTCAACAAAATGAAGAAAACCGCTAAATAACCACCTCTGGCGCTTACGCGCGAGTCCTCTGGTGCTTACGCGCGAGTCCTCTGGTGCTTAGGCACGGCCTTCACTGTTTCACCGGTGCTTAGGCACCAAATAACTGCTTCTGGCGCTTATGCGCGAGGCCTCTGGCGCTTAAGTGCGTCCTTCTCTGTTTCATCGGCGTTTAAGCTCCAAAACTTTTTTGCAAAAATTTCACATTTTTGCTCCAAATTTGATCATTTTTCACTCCTTTTAGCATTTTTTACCTTTTTACTTGTACCTAAAAGAAAAACACACAAATACCTTCCATTAAAGCGCAATATCTCAAAAATATGTATAAAAATGTGTCTAAAAATACTATATATTTTAGGTGTATCACGATCATTCGATTACCTATCCTAAAGGAGTTATAGAAGATGTTTTAGTAAAGGTTGATAAATTTATCTTTCGTGTGGAATTTATTGTATTAGATACGGAGGAAGATAAAAAAATTCCTATTATTTTAGGAAGACCATTCCTAGCCACTGGAAGAGCTTTGATAGATGTACAGAAAGGAGAACTAACTATGAGAGTTAGTGATTAAGAGGTTACATTTAATATTGCAAAATCAATGAGATACCCTGCAAAGGAACAAGAGATCGAATGATTCAGAATGGATATTCATGAGTATTTAAGCTAGAATATTTCAAAATGACATATGAAAGTGAATTAAAAAGGAATATATGGAATATCAAGATGAGGATAAAATCAAAGATGAGTCTATGGAAGTGAGTACAGAAGAATGGAAACATATTCAGGAAAAATTTGAAATGTTAGATCCTACAGAAAATGACAACAATTTGATTTCATCTATTAAGAAACCCCTTGAACTAGAATTGAAAACACTTCCTACACAATTGAAGTATGCATTCTTAGGAGATTCATCTACACTACCTGTCATAATATCCTCAGAACAAACTAATGCGCAAGAACAACAGTTGTTAGAAACTTTGAAAAGATATAAGAAAGCCTTTGGATGGACATTAGTTGATATTAAAGGAATCAGTCATTCAATCTGTATGCATAGAATTTTATTAGAAGATCAACATAAACCAAGAACTGATCTTCAAAGGAGATTGAATCCTATGTTAAAAGAAGTGGTTAAGAAAGAAATTATAAAATGGTTAGATGCGGGAATAATGTATCATATTTCTGACAGTGCTTGGGTGAGTCTAATTCACTGTATTCCAAAGAAAGGAGGTGTAACTATAGTGACAAATGAGCATAATGAATTAATATCAACAAGACAAGTCAATGGATGGCAAATCTGCATAGATTATAGAAAATTAAATTTGCCACCAAGAAGGATCATTTTCCTTTACCCTTTTGGACCAGATGTTAGATTGGCTAGGCACAAATTTTTTTGTTTTCTAGATGGATATACAATTTATCACCAAATACCTATTGCCCTTGAGGATTAAGAAAAAACAACATTTACTAGTCTTAACAGAACTTTTGCTTTTCGGCGAATGCCTTTTGGATTATGTAAGGCACCTGCAACATTTCAAAGTTGTATGATGTTAATTTTTAGTGATTTGATTGAAAAGGGGATTGAAGTTTTTATGGATGAATTTTTTGTATTTAAAATTTCCTTTAAAATATGTCTAAATCAATTAGAGAAAGTTCTGAAATGTTGTGAAAAGACTAATCTCGTTTTGAACTGGGATAAATGTCAGTTTATGGTTGCAGGAAAAATTATTCTTGGACATAAAATTTCAGAATATGACATGGAAGTAGATCCTACAAAAATTCAAGTTATATCAAACATACCTCCACATACTACTGTAAAAGGAGTTAGGAGCTCTTTAGGATATGCTGGATTCTACAGGCAATATATCAAAGATTTTTCAAAAATTACTAAGCTCTTATGCCAACTTCTAAAAAAAATGTAAGGTTTGACTTTAACCAAGATTGCCTTAAAGCCTTTGAAACTTTAAAGAAAAAATTGATCACTTCTCCTATAATTATTTCACCAGACTGGAGAAACCTTTTGAATTAATGTGTGATGCTAGTGATTATGCAATTGAAGTTATTTTAGAGCAGAAATATGATAAGATTTTCAACTAGTAAGACTCTTAATGATGCTCAGATTGACTATACCACCACTGAAAGAGTGTTATTAGCCACTATGTATGCTTTTGATAAGTTTAGATCACATTTGATTATAACTAAATGTGTTGTGCATTCTGACCATTCTGCTATTAAATATTTGATGCAAAAGAAGGATGCAAAACTAAGATTAATTAGATGGATTCTTCTGATGCAAGAGTTTGATTTTGTAGTAGTTGATAGGAAAGGGGCTGATAATCAAATAACTAATCATCCATTGAGGTTAGAACATGAAGAAATACTTGATCTAGAGAGAGAGAATAAAGAAACATTTCATGATGAACAACTTTATGCTATAAAAGGATGAGAAATACCTTGGTATGCTGATATTGTGAATTATATTGTTATTGGTATTTTACCATATGGACTGACAAAATAATAGGAAAACAAAATTCATTTATGATGCAAAATCTTATTTTTGGGATGATCCTCATTTGTATAAATAATGTAATGATTTAGTTATAAGACGATGTTGCCTTATAAAGAAACTCAGAAGATTATGCAAAAATGTCATGATTCTGAATTTGATGGACATTTTAGGAATGATAAAACTGCTCGAAAAATTTTACAATCTGGATTTTATTGACCTACTCTATTTAGAGATGTTAATATCTATAAAAAAACATGTGATCGGTGTCAGAGGGTAGGTAATATTTCTAGAAGAAATGAAATGTCTCTAAATTTTAATTTGAAAATTGAAATTTTTTATGCATGGGGATTAGATTTTATGGGACCATTCATGCCTTAATTTGGATATATATATATAT
>JXCR01140299.1:119538-130644 GCA_002079205.1 Phalaenopsis hybrid cultivar | reverse complement strand
TGTATATATATATATATATATATATATATTGCGATGGATTATGTTTCAAAATGGATATAAGCAATCACTTTACTTAGATGCGATGCTCGAAGTGTTTCAAAATTTTTAATTAAAAATATTTTCACAAGATAAGGAATGCCGAGAGTAATCATTACCGATGGATGATCTCATTTTAGAAATGCAATAGTTGCAAGATTGGTGAAAAAATATAATATAATACATAAAATTGCAACTGATTATCATCCCCCAGACTAGTGGTTTAGCAGAAGTATTTAATCGTGAAATTAAGAGAATTTTGGAGAAGAGTATTAATCCTAACAAAACGGATTGGTCTATTAGATTAGATACTGTATTATGGGCATACATGACAACTTATAAGACACCTATAGGAATGTCCGTATATAGATTTATTTTGGGAAAACTTGTCACGTGCCAGTTAAATTGGAACATAAAGCTTACTGGGCAATAAAAGAATTTAGTTTCAATTAAAAGAAGTTGGTGAGAAAATATTATTGCAATTGAATGAGCTTAAAGACATTAGGAATGAATCTTACAATAATGAGATGATTTATAAGAAAAAACATGAAAGAATGGCATGATCAATAGATAGTAAAAAGAGAATTTGAACCTAGACAGGAATTTTTATTATATAATACAGGATTGAAATTATGTCCTGGAAAATTGAAGTCAAAATGGAAAGGGTCATTCAGAGTTATAAAAGTCTATCCCTATGGAGTAGTCAATATTGAAGATCTTAAAACTGGAATAATATTTAAAGTGAATGGGCATATATTGAAACCATATTTTGATTGTCGAAAACCAAATGCTAAATAGACTATCATGTTGGATAACCCAAAATGAGACTGAGAATATTGGGCTGACGACATTAAACCAAGCGTTTTATGGGAGGCAAACCATATGTATCGTTGTTTACTTTGATTTTTGAGTTTTTGTTTAAAATCTTATTTGTATGTTTATGTCTTTATGTAATTCGTGTATTTGAGAAAAATATTTAGAAACATCTTTGTTTATCTAATATTGTGAAAAGATTGAGAATTTATTTGATCAAAATTGAAATGACCAAAATTTTGGAACTGGCGTATGATGCGCTGAATTTCAGAGAGCTGGCGCATGATGCGTCGGATCCGTGCATGATGCACCGCAAAGACAAAAATGACTTAAAACATTTCAAATGGCGGTTCTTGGTCTTGACACCTTCAAATAACTCCTAAAAATTGACTCCAAGACGTATTTTTGGGTGAAAAATGAGAGAAGAGTCACCACTTTTCAAATCCTATGGATTTGGAGTCAAAATACAGTTTTTTAGCATCCTAGCGCCAGTGGCCCCATTTTATAGAGAAGAGACGCCTGAATCCAGAGAATAGTGTAGAACTCCAATAAACAAGCGTCAGAGGACCCAGAGATGAATTTAAGATGGACTGTGGCGGTTATTGACTATTTTTGAGAGGTTCTAGAAGGCCCCAAGTAATTCAAACCTCCCATGGAGTGATTCAATGCATCTAAACACTTTGGAAATGCTCTTGAATGGAAAGATATGTCTCTTGGATGAAGGGGTTTGTCTGATGTGAAGAGGTGTGCCTCTTAGGAAAAGGAGGGAATTTTGAATTCTTTGAAGATAAGGCTGGTGCCCAAATTAAAAAGTGTGGTCTTTTGAGAAGTGTGGAAGGGGTGATGTGAGAGAGAGTTGTGAAGGAAGAGTTAATATTTTCTTCTAGACATGAAAGGCAAGAGGAAGAGATAGAGAGAGAAAGTCAAGGGCTTGGAGATTTTCTTCTAGGGTTAAAGAGGAGAGGGAAGGTGAGAGATTTCTTCTTCATTACATTTCTAGGAGAGAATTGAGTGTGATTATAAAGAGATAAAATGCTTATAGGCAACTTCAAGGGATTTGCTTGAGAAGGAGTGTGAGATAAGATGTGTTTTTTCCTTTCTTTGCTTTGTAAACTTATTTTTATATATATAATCCATGTTTTATCGTATCCTTCTCATGAATTTTAAGAAGTCTTCTTTATCCTTCTCCCTACAATGAGATATGATTTTGTGAAGAATTAATTTTTTTTGTAAGGTTTTAAATGTCAATAAACTGTAATGATTTGAACTCTGATCTTTATTTAGTTTTTGAACCGGCTAATTGAAATGTTAAAATTTTTTGAGAAACATAAGGTCCAAAAGAGCTATGCTTTCTACAACAAGGTAAGAGTCACATTCAATTTCATGGGTGAGAATGTAGTCCATGGGTTTGACTGTAAATAAATAGGAAAATATATGTTGATGGGCGCAGAATTACAGATTTTAGGGTGATAGATTAAAATCTCCAATTTGGTCCAGTTACTTGGAAACTAAAGCAAGAATGTTAGCCCTCGGGGGAAGGAAAAGTGGGAGCTCTGAAGTGGGAGCCAGTATCCTCTCAACATAACCACAGATTTAAGGACCAAACTTTTGATTACTCAATGTTCAGAGGGTAAAAAATAGGATTGCTTCTATTTGACACAATACAATTATATATATAATTTTAAATGATTTTAATTACTTCACAATCCATAAATTGATTGTAAAGGGGAAAGATGCTTTCTTAAATTTGAACTCTTCATTACAAAACTGTGTTTAGTCTTAGTAAGCTTAATTTTAAATTTTAGAATATAGCTTAGTTAACTTAGTTATTTTAGCTGCATTTCATTTAGTGTACATTAAATTTACTTTAGATTTGTTTTACTTACTTAAGTTTTTATGGTTTGAATATTGTGTTTTACATTATAATCATAAGAATTTCCAACTCCTTATGGAATCAATACTTAGGACTACATTAGAGCCCTTTATTACTTGAGCGATACGGATACTTACTTAATTATCAAGGTTTTGCAGCTTAAAGATTGTAATATATAAAACTATTTATACTGAAGTGATTTTTATTGTGATTGATCTGCATATTTACTAATTGTGCTGTCGTGGGTGTTTTGCAGTATTGGAAGATATTTACAACGCATATACAAAAACACCGCATCAATCATCAAGATAAATTTTAATATTTTTTTTCTTTTATTTTAAAAAAAATTACATATATGAAAATCGGGTAGGTTGCTATAGCATTTTATGCCAAAAAAATAACACATTATAATAATTACACTCTAACTAGTTATAAAGGCTAGCTCTTTGCTTCGGCCAGGTGCATCTTGAATTGGTGCTAGCCCAGAAAACAATTTAAGAAGCTCATCATGGAATGACCTATCGATGATTCCAACAATTATTGATCCTCACAGTGGGTAGATGTCCTTTAGGCATGGAATGTTTAGGTTTTTGAAGTTCACACAAATCCTCAACTTATAGTTTTTTTCTATAAAATCACCACATTCGAGACTCAAGTTGAGTATTGCACCAAAAAGATGTATACGGTTTCTTTAGGCTTGCGACCCTCCTCTCAAATTGGTCTAGCCAAGTTCAAAACTGAAGACCTTATTTTTTATTTCACTAGTTGGGTGGTAGGATTGAATTTCAGTTAGTGGTAAGCGACGTCAACAAATATCCCTAATATTTTAAAAGCTTATCAAGAAAAGACAACCCGATGCTTCCGAAGGATTTGGATCGGCAAGTCCTTCAACCATGCATTAAAGTTTTTTTCATATTAGGAAAAAATTATTGGGCCCCCCATTAGACGCAAGGATTTCAAGTATGGTCACACTGGTCTCGAGATTTCTTTCGCACTGGTTCTAGAGGTTGAATGACTCCTGTTCCACACTATCAATTGCCTGAAGGTACTATGTTCGAGACTACTAGGTTCCCCCAAAGATGAAGATCTCCTCATCACACAAAAATCTTACTACTACGAGGTATGTTGAGACTACAACCTTGAAGTCATTGAGCAGAGGCTGGTCGAAAATGGATTTGTAGGTTGGTGATGATTTAACCACCAAAAAGTCCTCTATTGATTTTCACCTTCTCCCTAGGTGATGATAGAGTGGACCAACTAGTGCAGTCGGTATGCCATTTTTGAGTCACACCTTATCGATCACTGACTTGAACATAATGTTTACAAAGCTACCAGTGTCAACCAAGAAGGTACCTTAACATAACAGTGACGACAATAACATTATTCAAGGGTTTCTCCACAGAGGGAAAATCTACATTAGTGAATGTGATTGGTAAATGAGTGCTGCACTTCAGAGCTAATATAGTTATGCATAATTCTCATGATGGAAGCATCTTCTAGCTGGCTCACTGAGACTAATTTCAACCTCCTTAGAAAATGGTTGGTACCATCCTAGCACTTGGTTGTCATTCATGTGAGAGCACTTGTTATCTCGGGGCAGCCAATCATCTTCATATTACAGCCAAATGAAAGGACATGTATGTTGTCTCTGGAAGCCTTTTTCTATAACTGGTGGGGTGGAATTGTATTCCTCAACCAAAATATGATTGTTGATCAGCTCCAATAGTTTAGGTAAGATCTTTGGTTGCTGGAGACCCAAAGCATAACAAAAGGGTCACTCCTTCAACTCCTTAGTTTGGGGAGCGTGTACTATATTTTATTCATGAAATGATCCTCTATTTCTATGAAAAGGGGGTGCAATATATGAAGTTACAATTATATATTTACTTTAATGGGGACTATATAGGTTATTATTGGTATTTTTCATATATGAACTCTTGGTTCAACCTCCCTCTAACTTGGTCTACTGAACTTAGTCGGTTCTGCTTCATCGGGACTTGTATTGAAACGTCTAATCAGTTGACCTTTGATGTTCTTCAGATTGGTCAAACTTGACTGGGTTAGCTATATTAATATGGTTGTCGACCATCGATCTTGTGATAGGAAACTCCCGTCGATGGAGTAAAACAATGTTATCGAGCAGCAGGCAGACANACTATGTTATCGAGCAACAGACAAACTATCGTAATCTGATAGTCCATGCTTTGAATATGATTTGAACATAACCATGTGATTACTTATGCAATTATGGATTCAAGTTTAGATTTTGAATAATATTTNAATATGATTTGAACATAACTATGTGATTACTTATGCAATTATGGATTCAAGTTTAGATTTTGAATAATATTTAAAAAAATAATAATAAAATTTATAACATTACTTTTATTGAGCAATAAGCAGGAGATGGGGAAAAGAATATTAATTTTGCCATGGAATTTTCTCGCACATCTTTTATATGGAAATGATGTTGGGAAAAGTTTGATTTTTATGCTATTCAAAAGTTTTTGGCACAACTTACAAAGAAAGTTCTAACTTTATTAATGAGGCAATTTTATACGTCTCCTTCACCCATTTTTCAAACTCTAGCTCAAATATCATAATTGACAATAAAACCCAAACCCATATTTTTTATTTTTATTGAATTCTCAACGATTTGATTGTGGCACAACTAGATGCATCAGTTCAACACTTTAAATAATCATTTGAGTGCTGGTTTTCTAAACAACAATATTTCAAATGCTATTTATGCAATTTTTCCCTTCTCTTATACTCACAATTTGATATTTACACTCATAGATGGGTGCATGAACTGTTGTGTTTAATTTTATAAAATATTTTTTTATGTGATTTTAGAGATATGAGCTGTCTGCATGTAGATATCAAAACTTTATGAACGTGAAAAGTATGTCAAAAAAATAAATAAATAAATAAATAAAAATAGAAACCTTTTCCAGCCATATGATGTCAAGTTTCCGCGAATTATATTGGCTTTATTTTTCGTTTTTGTGGAAATTCTCAGTACTTGTCGCAAAATCCTGAATCACTACAGTTCTTTATCTCTCCGTCTCCATTATTAGTTGGCGTAATCTTCACTTTCTCTAGACTAAGGCTTTCAATCTCTGATCCAGCTGAAGCTCTCGCTCGAACTGGAAGTGGATTTGTGTCCAACGTCGGGACAGAAAAGCCCGCCCCTGCCGGCAAACAATGCAGACAGGTAAGACGGAAAAGCAAATTTGCTGTCGTCCTGTGTAATCTGTCAGAGCATTAGCTTTTGAATCATTCATCTTCTTGATTAAATTGTGGATTTATGTTCTTTTATGACATTATAATGCTTTTCAAAAAAATCTTTTTGGTTTTCTTTTTTGTCAGCTTCATAAACGTACAAGAATCAGTGGAATGGTAAATTATTAGGTTATTCAGTTGCATACCTTTTCGGAAGAAAAATTTCTTCTGCCTTGTTGCAATTTTAGCACTTCGCGAGTTTTCTTAGGATCGAAATGTTATCATGATTAGCTTCTTGCTTCGTGTGTGTGGTTTGTGATGTGGTTACCATTTGATTTTCTTTGTTGAGGGGTTTTCTTCGTATAAGTTGCCATTGGAGCATTAATGCTTTACCATGCTAACAATTTATTGTTTTAAGCGCATAAATGCTGTAATCATGGTTGAATGAACCTGCCATAATATTAAAATAGTTTTATCGGAGGGAACAATTTACCTCCTGCAAATTCTGATAAAGTATAGTATTGGCAATGGGATCTCGTTCGATGCAGAGTATCTGTGCTAATTTTGACTTGGTATTGACTGTCAATGCCGACATCGTATTAGTTGTAGACTTATCAGAATACATGGTCTTCTGCCTGTGAGTTGATTCTGATTTAACAAACTAGTTCAGACNACGGAAAAGCAAATTTGCTGTCGTCCTGTGTAATCTGTCAGAGCATTAGCTTTTGAATCATTCATCTTCTTGTTTAAATTGTGGATTTATGTTCTTTTATGACATTATAATGCTTTTAAAAAAAATCTTCTTGGTTTTCTTATTTGTCAGCTTCATAAACGTACAAAAATCAGTGGAATGGTAAATTATTAGGTTATTCAGTTGCATACCTTTTCGGAAGAAAAATTTCTTCTGCCTTGTTGCAATTTTAGCACTTCGCGAGTTTTCTTAGGATCGAAACGTTATCATGATTAGCTTCTTGCTTCGTGTGATGTGGCTACCATTTGATTTTCTTTGTTGAGGGGTTTTCTTCGTATAAGTTTCCATTGGCGCATTAATGCTTTACCATGCTAACAATTTATTGTTTTAAGCGCATAAAAGCTGTAATCATGGTTGAATGAACCTGCCATAATATTAAAGCAGTTTTGTCGGAGGGAACAACTTACCTCCTGCAAATTCTGATAAAGTATAGTATTGGCAATGGGATCTCGTTCGATGCAGAGTATCTGTGCTAATTTTGACTTGGTATTGACTGTCAATGCCGACATCGTATTAGTTGTAGACTTATCAGAATACATGGTCTTCTGCCTGTGAGTTGATTCTGATTTAACAAACTAGTTCAGATGCATTGGAAGCTGTTAAAGGATCATGTATGTTCATTTATTAGAGAAAACGAAGATTTGCAAACATACCACCCAATTATTATGTATTTACATATCTAACACCTAAACTTTAATTTTTATATATCTGACACGTTACGTACGCATGAAAATGTGTATTTTACTTTTTTTCNCACCCAATTATTATGTATTTACATATCAAACACCTAAACTTTAATTTTTATATATCTGACACGTTACCTACGCATGAAAATGTGTATTTTACTTTTTTTTTAAGTTAGAAATAGTGATATTTCTAATGTGATATGAAAGATTTGTGTGGTATAAATGTAAAAATGAAATTTTAGGTTTTAGATATGTAAATATATAAGAATTGGGTGGTATGTATGTAAATTCCTTTAGATATAATAGACTAAAGAGCTCTAGCTTAAGTGGTATTTTTCTTGGTTCTTGTGATGGAATTATGATTCGAGTTCAATTTGTGCTCTACTTTGAGCTTAATATTCCTTGGGATTCTTACATAAAATTTGATTTGTAACCGGCCTTATGACTTTTTTATTTGCAATTGGTCTCATGTCCCACTCATTTATTATTTTACTCCTTAAAATTAATAAAATATTTGGAAAATGTTTACATCCTTNGTTCTTGTGATGGAATTATGATTCGAGTTCAATTTGTGCTCTACTTTGAGCTTAATATTCCTTGGGATTCTTTCATAAAATTTGATTTGTAACCGGCCTTATGACCTTTTTATTTGCAATTGGTCTCATGTCCTACTCATTTATAATTTTACTCCTTAAAATTAATAAAATATTTGGAAAATGTTTACATCCTTAAAAAAAAATAAATAAAAATAAAAAAGAAAAAATAAATACTCAAGATATAATATGAAGTTTGTTGGTGATGGCATGTCCCTACACATGCAATTAGAAGTATAGATGAAGGTGGAGATACAGAGGATTGCTTTTGGAAATTAAATCACAAAACCAAGAAAATTGACAAAAAAATATTAATTTATATTTGCTAGATATTTGTTACAAAGATTGTTGATAACAAGAGCTGCCATAAAAATCATAGTTGAGGAGTCGCTTGAATTGATTCAACAAACTCAAATGTGTGGGAGGAATGATCAAGATTTGTTTAGCGAGTAAAGAGCCTTCAATAATAGAGAAATATAGTTACAATAGGTTCATTAAAGCAAATCTACTTGGGTATAGCACAAAGTGGCGAGCATAAATGAGTAATACTCACCCTTTGATGTGAATTCCACAGTAGGAGGATCTTCTTGTTTCTAAGGGCTTGTGGCCTACGCTTTTGTTGTTGATGGATAAAAGGATTTGAAGTCCTCTAAAGATGGAAAGGGGAAGAATTTGAGCATGAGAGATAAAAAGTAGGGAGAGAGAGAAAGGGAGCATAGTAGATAAATTATTCATCTTTATACTTTTTCAACCACTAATGAAAAATTAAAGCTATCACTATCGATATCCGGATGTTAAAAGTTTATATTTGTCATTGTCATCATCTTGAACGTGATCAAGTTGAGTGGCATCATCATTATCATCCAAACATGAAATTAATCAAGGTTTCCATCATCCTCATAAAAATATTAAAATTAATTGTCCTTGTACTTTTCATCTAAAAAAAGGAACGATTATCTTATTTTTTCTTCAACAATATTGAAGTAAGCGAAGAAGAATTTAAGCATTTTGAAGGAATTAACATGGATTCATTCTGTTTCCTTATATGTTTTGGCTAAAATTCAGAAACATGGAGTATGAAAAGGAATTATCTTCATTATTTTCATCTAACAAAAGATAAAATTATGTTCGTTTTATTTTCAACAAAAATGAAGCTATCAAGGAAGAATTCAAGCATCATGAAGGCATTGACATGGAACCACTCTCTTGGCATTGACATGGGACCTCTCTCTTTTCATTTTTTGCTTGGCTAAACTTTAGAAGCAAGTAGCTTGTAAGTTTGGCATCCTCTATCACTCCTAATCTTTTGGCAACTTATCTTAATAAGGGAAGGAGATAATGAAGGATTGCAATTAAGATCAATTCCAATAAAGGATAATTTAACCAATGGGCCATTATCAACTATTTCCTATTATGGTAATACCAAATTAAAAGTGCAAAATTAAAACCAATGATGTGTGGCTAAATCCTTTTCTCTTCACGGTCCTATGTTGTTTTCTTTTGTTGATGTAATTTAACAGAGGGCTTATAAATAATTATTCCATCATGTGAGTTGCTCGATAATAGTGGAGAATTTGCCAGTTCTCTCTTAGTAAGAGAAATTGGTTTGCTTATCAGAAACAATATTTATATATTTTAATGTTGTTACTCTTATGAATAATAATATATCACTTTTCTATTGTTATGATTTCATCTATTCTACATGGTATATTCCTTTTTTCTTTTTGTACCTCACTAACATTGTGGCCTGGGCATTGATAGCAAGGCCCATTTTTTATTAACTAGAGATAGAAGATTAGGGGATGGGGATTATGGATAATTTGCATTCAAAATGTATTATATTCATTATTATTATAATTCTCTTACAATAATCTAATATTTATAAAGAAAACTTGCATTTATGAAAATAAGAAAAAGAAATAATTTAATTTCAATCAAAGTATATCATGGATATTTCTTTTAAGAGAAGTTTTTAATGAAAGAATTTTCTACATATATTAGCACTTTTTTAAATATTTATTACATGATCAATTATGATATGCTGTTGTTGTAGTGGTTTAATAAGAAAAGCAAAATAAGGCATGTGATAGTATGCATAATAACCTTGCCCTAGATTAACACCCATGAAGTGCGAAGAACTCTTCTTACAAGAATTGATGAGCAATTGGTGTCTATAGAGGTGTTTGTGGTGGAACAAGCTTGGGCACTATATATACCAAGTACACCCATAAGTAGATAACAACTTTAGTCTAGTGGTCAAAAAGGTGGTTAACAAACACCATAAATAACATGTGGAGATGATTTTAAAATAAGTGTGACAGTGACTTTTTATATGCAACAATTTATGAACCCAAATTTATATATTTATAATGATTTTGTAAAGTCACAATTTCAAACGCAAGTATACGTATCGCTCAAGTAATACAGAGCTCTAGTGGAGTCCCGTTTATCGATCCCACAGGGAAGCGAGGTAAGATGTTCTTAGTCAAATCCTAGTCTACTACAATTAGTCCTTAGTTAGGAATGTCGATTAAAATGATGTTTTATCTATCAACTACTCCTAAATGCAAGTGTTAAATGTAGAGATAGTAACTATAACTAAATGCAAATATTAATTCTAAAGATAACCCTTTTTGGATGAATTGGTTTGGAGAATTTTGAGATATTACAAACTATTATTTTTATGTAATGAATGGGATAATGTAAAGGAATGAGATGCCTTAAATATTGTATGTGCCAAATAAGAGCAATCCTAATTTTTACCCTTTGGTCCAGGCATAAAGAACATTGACTAATCCTATGCTTGTTTACTGAATCCGTGGCTAGGCTGGGAGGATATCGGCCCTCAGTTCAGAGCTCCCACGTTCCCCTCGTCTGAATGCTAACATCTCCGCTTCAGTACTCAAACAATAGGACCGAATTGGGGATTTTAGTCTGTCACCCTAAAATCTCCAATTCCACGTCCATCAAAGTATATTTCCCTATTTATTTGCATTCAACTCCCATGAACTTAACCTTCCACGAAATCTGAATGTGGTTCTACTTTGTTGAGAATTACACAGCCCTCTCGGGTCTTAATGCAATTACAACGAACTTTAACACTACAACAGATCTTTATTGTAATGTAAA
>JXCR01140299.1:90948-103824 GCA_002079205.1 Phalaenopsis hybrid cultivar | reverse complement strand
CAAGTCAGTCAAGTTTGGCGAGGACGCCAGAAAAATGATTTTCCATGTTAAAATAGAGGTCAAAGGCTTCTTCCAAGAGTGAGCCACTCGAGAAACCTCCTGTGGTTGAGGCGAAACACCTTGAGTCGAGAGATGAAGTGGAGTCATTAGATTTATTTTCGGACCGCTCTACTGAGAGGTTTCAAGTGAAAGGATGTCAGCTTTCCAGTGAAGAAATTTCGGACAACGAGAGTAACCCTCCTGGAATGTAAGTCGGCGGAGTCATTGTTTTTTGCTCGGGATCCTTCTTTGCCGGCGAAGGAGCAGATGCAGGAAACTGTAGCTACGGTGGTACTGTCGAAGGAGTTAGANACCACTCGAGAAACCTCCTGTGGTTGAGGCGAAACACCTTGAGTCGAGAGATGAAGTGGAGTCATTAGATTTGTTTTCGGACCGCTCTATTGAGAGGTTTCAAGTGAAAGGATGTCAACTTTCCAGTGAAGAAATTTCAGACGACGAGAGTAACCCTCTTGGAGGGTAAGTCGGCGGAGTCATTGTTTTTTGCTCGGGATCCTTCTTTGCCGGCGAAGGAGCAGATGCAGGAAACTGTAGCTACGGTGGTACTGTCGAAGGAGTTAGGTTTACCTGTTCAGGGGGCTACCCTTGATCCTTCTCTAGTTGATGTCTCCGGTGTTGTCCCTCCTCTGCTGGCGGATCAGGAGACCGGGGAAGGAGGTTGCTCCTTCACAACCTTGGATCTACACAAAATGATGAGCCCTTCCTCTGGCGAGGGGACGAACACTCTTCCTCTCACGGATCTTGGAGTTGCTGGGGCTGCTATGGATCTGCGATCCTCTGAGCTGTGGATCTGGAATCTGGGATCCTTTGAGGGTTCTAGGCCTTCGGGAGGATCGCCTGGGGGCATTGCGACATAAGCGGCCGACATGTCAGGGTCATCCGACTTGGCTGGACTCCAACATCGTGAGGCTGAAGCCCTATTGATCCAAGAGCTGACCACCCTCATCCTCAGGACATGCGTCTAGAAAGGATGGAGGAAGAACTGGTGGTGATGCAAGCTAGGGAGTCTATCCTTCAGAGGCAAGTTGCGGTGCTTTGGGCCGAAGTGTTTGCTATCTGAGAGGCAGCTTTGGCTCCCGGATTCAGTCAGAAATAAATTGAGTAGACAGGTTTAGACTAGGAGGGGAGTTAGTATACAAGAGACTATCTAAGCTAGGTCATGTCTTGACTGAGGCAGCAAAGATGGTTTTATTAAGTAGTTTCTTTCCGACTGATAAGTTGTAACCGAGTGGGCCTAATGTAAATATAAATATTTTGTTTAAATAAATTTTTTTATTTTTTGCATATCGTAATGCGTGCNGGTGATGCAAGCTAGGGAGTCTATCCTTCAGAGGCAAGTTGCGGTGCTTTGGGCCGAAGTGTTTGCTATCTGGGAGGCAGCTTTGGCTCCCGGATTCAGTCAGAAATAAATTGAGTAGACAGGTTTAGACTGGGAGGGGAGTTAGTGTACAAGAGACTATCTCAGCTAGGTCATGTCTTGACTGAGGCAGCGAAGATGGTTTTATTAAGTAGTTTCTTTCCGGCTGATAAGTTGTAACCAAGTGGGCCTAATGTAAATATAAATATTTTGTTTAAATAAAATTTTTATTTTTTGCATATCGTAATGCGTGTTTGATATGATTTCACAATTCCAAGCAGTAAAAAGACCCTGATGCTCCTGTGTCATTTTGACTTTCGTTGTGTACTATAAATAGGGTCGGTAGGCTTGGAAGAACCCTACTTTGCTATCTCTTTCTCTAAGTTATCTTTTTCTCTTCTTAGCGTTCTAACACTCTTCCTTTTACTTGCCGGTCATGGCACCAAAATACTTTTCTAAGTTTTTTGGTGTGAACCCCTCTTGTGTGGTGTCCGTGGTAACTGCAAAACAAGTAGATGTACTCCAAAAATTATTCTTCTTAAGGGAATAGATAGTCCTTCAGCCAACAGAGAGGAATGAGAAAGTGACAATTAACTTTGGAGAATGCATTTTTGTTTATGTGGGCCAGTTCAAGTATGAATTGTGACTGCCATTTTGCCATGAGCTCTGGTTTATTTTGAGTCACTATAGTGTCATACCGGCTCAGGTAACATTGAACTCGGTCTCCATTATCATGACATTTGTTATCTTCCTTCGGCGGCTAGACATCCCCTGGTCCATTGAGTTCCTTTCATTACTTTTTTGGATTCAAGATGGATAGGGATGGGCATGTAATTTCTTTGTCTGGCCTCAAACTCTGGGCTNATGCTCCTGTGTCATTTTGACTTTCGTTGTGTACTATAAATAGGGTCGGTAGGCTTGGAAGAACCCTACTTTTGCTATCTCTTTCTCTAAGTTATCTTTTTCTCTTCTTAGCGTTCTAACACTCTTCCTTTTACTTGCCGGTCATGGCACCAAAATACTCTTCTAAGTTTTTTGGTGTGAACCCCTCTTGTATGGCGTTCGTGGTAACTGCAAAACAAGTAGATGTACTCCAAAAATTATTCTTCTTAAGGGAATAGATAGTCCTTCAGCCAACAGAGAGGAATGAGAAAGTGACAATTAACTTTGGAGAATGCATTTTTGTTTATGTGGGCCAGTTCAAGTATGAATTGTGACTGCCATTTTGCCATGAGCTCTGGTTTATTTTGAGTCACTATAGTGTCATACCGGCTCAGGTAACACCGAACTCGGTCTCCATTATCATGACATTTGTTATCTTCCTTCGACGGCTAGACATCCCCTGGTCCATTGAGTTCCTTTCATTACTTTTTTGGATTCAAGGTGGATAGGGATGGGCATGTAATTTCTTTGTCTGGCCTCAAACTCTGGGCGATTAGGGTCGAGAGCAAGGTAAAAGACTGGCGATTGAAGTTTGTGATAGTCTCGAGTCGGAGAGGCTGGGGACCTCCGTCCGGCCCATCATGCGGGACACAAAGAAGTTGAAGACCTATTGGAGTCCATAAGTATCTATGTTGAAATGATCGAGGGCAAGAGTTGTCAGTATTTCAATTTTTGGAAGCGACGGTGATCAACAGAACTTTTATGGCCAGATACTTTTGTCAATATGATCGAGGAGTTGGAGTTGAGGGATAAGGAGCATGAACAAATCATCGTAGCCCTGTCAAAGAGAAATAAAGAACTCGAAGAGAGAATGGTCGGGATGGTTGCAGAGGAAAACCATGTCGGGCATTGTCCGAGCAGATAGAGGAGGGCCTGGCTATGACTACCGAGCGTTTTACAAAAAGAGGGCTGGTAAAGCCTAAATGGACAAATATGAACCGACTCGCCACCCTTTTCATAAATTCAGAGTCAAATTAGCCGGGCGAAGTTAGTGATGGAGGCGACATCGGGTTTGCAGCCACCTAGGCCTTTTGTCATTTCTTTTTTCTTTTACTTGTAATATCTAGTTTTTCATAGGAAACCTGTTTTGCTCGGCCATGCTTGGCCGATAGGTTAATTATTTATAAAAATCATATGCATAGTGAAAATAAAAAGTTATGTACATGTCTTTGTTTAAGGATATGAAAATTTTTTGCTTACTTCTTTCTCTCTTTTTGTGCCTTATGTTTGTTTGGCTTTACCTTACAGGTTATGCGTAGTGCTTTGTTTGTTGGTAGCATGATGTCTAACATTCGGGAGAGCAATAATTATTAGGTGTCTGGATAGCTTCTCGGGATAATTTTCTCTCCGCTCCTCGCCGAGCTTGTCGTTGCCGGGCGGGGTATCTTATTTGGATATGGAAAAATTTAGAGTAAGATGAGATCTGACCGGACAATCTTGGTGTCCTGGCCAGTGATTTTTGTTTTGGTACTCAGTCTGACAATCTTGGTGCAACGGCTTGTCAATTTTATTTTTGAGCTTAGCTGNATATGCATAGTGAAAATAAAAAGTTATGTACATGTCTTTGTTTAAGGATATGAAAATTTTTTGCTTACTTCTCTCTCTCTTTTTGTGCCTTATGTTTGTTTGGCTTCACCTTACAGGTTATGCGTAGTGCTTTGTTTGTTGGTAGCATGATGTCTAACCTTCGGGAGAGCAAGAATTATTAGGTGTCTGGATAGCTTTTCGGGATAATTTTCTCTCCGCTCCTCGCCGAGTTTGTCGTTGTCGGGCGGGGTATCTTATTTGGATATGGAAAAATTTAGAGTAAGATGAGATCTGACTGGACAATCTTGGTGTCGTGGCCAGTGATTTTTGTTTTGGTACTCAGTCTGACAATCTTGGTGCAACGACTTGTCAATTTTATTTTTGAGCTTAGCCAGGCGATCTTAGCGCCGCAGCTAGCCATATTTATTTTTGAGCTTAGTCGGACGATCTTGGCTCCGCGGCTAGCCATCTCCATTTTTAGGCTTAGCCGGGCGATCTTGGCGCCTCGACTGACCATCTTCATTTTTGGGCTCAATCGGGCGATCTTGGTGCTGCTGCTAGCCAACTTTATTTTTGGGCTCAACCGAGCGATCTTGGCATTGGCAGTCTTCATTTTTGGGCTCGTTCAGGCAATCTTGGTATCACGACTGGCCATCTTCATTCGCTAGGGAGGGTTGTGCTATCGTGGGTATTCATTTAGGGCGATGAGGCCAGGTTTTTACCTATTCACTTGCATAAGTCCTAGTTGCTCGATCGAACCTTAGCCTTAGGTTAGGTTCCCTCTCTATGGGAGGTGGCCTCCTAGACCCATCTCTACGATGATTGTTGTCTTGCTCTTCGCGGATTTTGTCCCTACTGGACAGAGAACCATCTCCAGACATTTTTTAGACCTAGGCTAAAGGACTTTAAGCTTGTGATGAAGGGCATTCCCGGTTTGGCCCTAATTGCGGACGTCTATGGAATCATTGTCGACCGTGTTTCTTTTTAGAAATTTTAGTTCCCCGAGTTTTTAGACTGAAAATTTTGAATTTTTAATTAGCAAAATATTTATTTATTTTACATAGTTTTTGAGAGAGAGCGGCATAAAAATGTAGAACCACACATAAAATGAGAGAACAAATATTTTTCATTTAATGTTATTGATAGAAAATAGACGGCAGATTTAAGAGAAAAATCTTTTGAGGTCGTCTCTACACCAGGTCCGAGGGACCTCATTCTCTACTTAATTCCTTAGCTTGTACGCTTTGGTTCCTACAATATATTCGATTATGTAGGGACCGTTCCTATCCTCGTGTTGCGGGATCAACTTTCTTCAGTATTAGATCTCCGAGAGCGNTTAATGTTATTGATAGAAAATAGACGGCAGATTTAAGAGAAAAATCTTTTGAGGTCGTCTCTACACCAGGTCTGAGGGACCTCATTCTCTACTTAATTTCTTAGCTTGTACGCTTTGGTTCCTACAATATATTCGATTATGTAGGGACCGCTCCTATCCTCGTGTAGCTGGATCAATTTTCTTCAGTATTAGATCTCCGAGAGCATAAGTTTTCTCTTGAACATGTTGGTTGTAGTATTGTGCGGCTCTCTTCTTGACTTCCTCCTGACACAGTGCTGATTTCACTCAGTCTTCTTCTGCCAGAGCTAGCNGAGAGCGTAAGTTTTCTCTTGAACATGTTGGTTGTAGTACTGTGCGGCTCTCTTCTTGACTTCCTCCTGACACAATGCTAATTTCACTCAGTCTTCTTCTGCCAGAGCTAGTGCGAGCATTGCTCCTTTCCTGTTTTCTTCTAGCCATTCTAGCAAATTCTCCTCGCTGAATGTCAGCCGTGAGGAGCTTTTAGTTGTGGTGGTTGTACTCTATTATCAACACGACCTCCATTCTGTGTGACAACAAGAATTGCGTTTGCCTGGTCACTGTGGACGGAGTTGTCCGGACGTCCCACAAGACGGACGAGAGTATATCTTCCCAACACAGCTTTGCCCATTCATTTTACTTAACAGATTGAGAGTAGTTTTGTTGGTTGCATCCGCCTGGCCATTAGTTCGAGGGTGATAGACCTCAACAAATTTGATGCTTATGTTCNTTGTACTCTATTATCAACACGACCTCCATTCTGTGTGACAACAAGAATTGCGTTTGCCTGGTCACTGTGGACAGAGTTGTCCGGACGTCCCACAAGACGGACGAGAGTATATCTTCCCAACACAGCTTTGCCCCTTCATTTTACTTCCTTAACAGATTGAGAATAGTTTTGTTGGTTGCATCCGCCTGGCCATTAGTTCGGGGGTGATAGACCTCAACAAATTTGATGCTTATGTTTTGGCTTTGACAAAAATATATGAATTTTTTGTCTGCGAACTGCATCCCATTGTCTGTGATGATAATTAGTGGCAGGCCATATTGACAGATCAAGTCGGTCCAGAAGAAGTTGTGGACAACCTTCTTGGTGATCCCGACAATAGTTTTTGCTTCGATCCAATTTGAAAAATAATCTACTGCTATCAGTAGAAACTTGCACTGCCCTTGAAGGGTAGAAATGGCGCGAGGATGTCCAACCCCTAGACGGCGAACTTGGTGATTGGTGAAGTTTATGGGTTGGCGGATGTTACTGTGGGGCGCACTTTTGACACTCTTCACACCTCCGTGAGAAAGTTTCAGTTTCTTTTAGCAGTGTTGGCCAAAAATATCCCTACCAATGGATTCAGTCACTAGCATCTTTCCTTCTGAATGAATCCTGCACTATCCAAATTGAACTTCTTGAAGAATGTCTTCCACCTTGCTTTCTTTTATGTTTCTCAGGTATAATGACGTTGTCGATTTTCGAAAGAGTGTTCCTTCTATCATTAGGTATTGAGCGGCCTTGAAGTTGAATCTCTTAGGATTTGTGACTTCATCTGCAATTTCCAATGCCTCCAAATATCTGACGTAAGGATCTATCTAGCTATTGGTTTCATTTGTTTCTACAGACATCACCTTGGGCTTTTCAATGACCGATCGACCGGTCTTTGCGGTGAACTGCTCCCCAGGCAAATGCATTTGGACATTAGGTCAACCACCTGGTTTTCTTCTTGGCCGACATGCTTGGTTTTGAATTGTGTGAATTTTCAGGTCTTTGCCTTGGCCATTTTAAGATACTTGATCATCGTTTCATCTTTAGCCTTGAATTCTCCATTTATTTGATTCACCACCCAATGCAAGCCTGACTTCACAACCAAACACCGGACGCTCATTTCACAGGCGAGACGCAGTCCGACGATTGGGGCTTCATATTTTGCTTGATTTTTTATCATCTCGAATTCCATAGCTACTGAGTGTACAAGTGTTCTCTTGGATGGGCTACTCAAAGCCAGCTCTAATTCCGCTCCGGATGGATTTGATGCACTGTCCATATATAGGAGCCATTCTTGTTGGCTGTTAGAACCTTCTTCGCATGGCTTCTCCTGTCTTGAAAAATCTGCCCGAAAATTTTTGACCACATGTGCCTTGATAGTTGTCCGGGGGAAGTATATGGACCAAGCTAAGACGTCACAATGGACCCAAAGCTTTTGAATATCAACTACCTATGCCTCGCATCAAAATTTTTACTTATTTAAAAGATTTACCGAGCTCTTTGTCGGTGACAGAAATCTCCAGGGTTGTTTCGTTGGTCTCAAGACCCCCTTCCCAACGATTCTGCAGGTTGAGCGACTGCTGCTCCATGCTTCTTACCGCCCAAAGGGTGATTGCTCAATATCTCCTCGGACAATGATCACCTCTCCATTTCCTAGGAACTTCACTACGGCGTGGTACGTTGATATAGCGGTTTGGAAACTGTTGAGCAGCGGCCAAAGATGACATGTAGGTGAGAGGCGTGTCTACTATCAGTAAGTCCTTCGTCTCAATGAACTGCTTCTTGCCCTCTCCCAACGTACTCGCTAGTGGCATAACTCCCAAGACCTCTTTCCTTTCTCCCGAAAAGCCGTAAGGTCGCCCTGAAGATTGAGTTTATTAAACACTGAATTGAATAGGATGTTCACTAAACTGTAAGTGTATATAAGAATACTATCGACCTGGAAGTTGCTAGTTATCCCCTTTACAATGATGACATCGTTGGGAGTAAATCAGTGTCGGTGACTGTAATTGGGGGGAAGGGGAGGGGAAGGGAAAGGGGAAGGGGAAGGTGGGTGGGGGAAGTTCCCCTTTCTCAGCATTGATGCAACATTGCACAGTTCTCCCATCCTTGGTCCCTTCTAGGAGGTTCGTCGAGAGGATTCTGTTCCTCCAAAAATAGCCGAGACAATCCCGCCGATGCGGACAACGTTCGTCCAGACGAGTCCTTCTGGGACTTCTACTACTGGGGTCTTACCATGCCTCTAGCCTGATGTTCCCGTTGCCACAAATTCCTTGAGCTTTCAGTCCCTAATGAGCTTCTCAATCAGGTTTTGGAGGTGTTTGCATTCCTCCGTATCGTGGCTCTGGTCTTGGTGGCACTTGTAATAATCTAGGAGAAATGCTCCGACCCTCATCGGTTGTGCCTACTTGAAGTATTCTTTATCTTAGATGGCTCCCGCATTCTCTGCCATCGACACCCTCAACGGAACNCTCTAGCCTGATGTTCCCGTTGCCACAAATTCCTTGAGCTTTCAGTCCCTAATGAGCTTCTCAATCAGGTTTCGGAGGTGTTTGCATTCCTCCGTATCGTGGCTTTGGTCTTGGTGGCACTTGTAATAATCTAGGAGAAATGCTCCGACCCTAATCGGTTGTGCCTACTTGAAGTATTCTTTATCTTAGATGACTCCCGCATTCTCTGCCATCGACACCCTCAACGGAATGGTTCAAGGGGGCCTTGTATTCATCAAATGGTTGTTCATATTTCTGGGCCGACCTCTCATAATACTGAGCCGATCGCTGGTCTCGGCTCCTTGTATGACCTCTCTGATTGTTACGTTGGTCGGACCCTCTGTTGTCACGAGCGGGTCGGCTGTCTTCTTTTCTCGATCGAATAGATGTTCTGGGATCTTCCCATGGTTTCCACCCGCCACTTTACGGGGCTCTCTTCTGGGCCTGGTGGTTTGCTGGATCTGATTGGGGGATGCTTTCTTTGACGATGATGTGCTTGTTGGCAATTTCCAACAACCCGTCGAAATCCCGGGGCTTGTGCAAATTGATGTCATAACGAAACCTCTCAGACCTCAGACCCTACTTTAGGGCGACTTGTCCCATGTCGGTTCGTAAGTCATTCACATCCATTATCTCCTTCTGAAATCGTAGGATGTAGGAATTCAGGCTCTATTTTGGTCGTTATTTATGCCATCACAAGGACTGCACGCTCTTCTTGGGCAAATTATGTCAAGGAAATTCTGCAGAAGCTGAAAAGCTGCTGATGCTTTCGACAGGAATCTAGTTGAACAACCTAAAGACTGACGACCTCAGGGTGGTAAAGAACAGACAAAATTTGAATGTGTTTGATACTTTCAACAGACACATTGCAGATTCAAACGAGGCAATATGGTTGTTAGGATTCAACCAACCCTTATATGCCTTCAATGCTGGCAGCTTGAACTTCTCCGAGGGCTTAGCTCCCGAGAGACGAAGGGAGAAGGGATTCTCTTGGTGATGTGACGCCTCAGCGTGCTCGAACCACTGTCTCTTCACTTGCGCGGATCCAACTTTGTCTTAGTACTATGAATGTTCGACTCTCTTGGGGCCGTGGTTCAGCCTTCTGTCATTGTGTGTCCTGACACCGTTTCTTGAGGAGCGTTTTTCCCTCGGGTAGTCTGATCTTCTCCTAAGACCATGACGGCCCTCAGGAGTTCTGCAATCTGGTCCGAACCTGATTCATTATCTAGATTCTTAATTCTTTCATTTCCTGTTGCATGAATTCTTCCATGCCTTCTCTGCCGTGCTCTGAATTTTCCATGTCTTTCTGGTGATTCTCCTATTCTCCTCTCATTGTGACTGTTGCACTCCTCTTCTTGTCGATAACATGATTCCACGCTCACCGCACTTTTGAGGATGTTGAATCCAAATATGTCTGAGAGACATCTAAGGAATGGAGCGCAAAAGGGAGGAAAAGAGCTGAGTGAGCACAATAGTGAATAGTAAAATCGTGTAACCTTTATTCATGAACTGAGCTTTTATTTATAGGAATGCGAGTTGTAAGATTACATTATGTGTCCCTAGTAAAGTAGGTCTAACAGGGGTATTTTGGACAATACATAGTTATATGGTCGGAAGCCTTAAATGACGTCCAGTCGGANTTTATAGGAATGCGAGTTGTAAGATTACATTATGTGTCCCTAGTAAAGTAGGTCTAACAGGGGTATTTTGGATAATACATAGTTATATGGTCGGAAGCCTTAAATGACGTCCAGTCGGGTCGTGATTCAGACGGTTATACACCAGGAGTCTAAGAGGGTGACCGACCGGGTCATGACTCGGGTGGCTATGACTGAAGGGTTGACCGGAAGGCGTCGGTGGTCTGCCTAAGATCCGAGCAGTTCTAATCATCCGTACGAAATGGTTGAGGAATGTCAGTAGATTCATCAACGCGAGTTTAGTACTGGTGACCCTTTCAGAAGATAGTCGAGTTCCGTTAGCCACGGGGTTATTTTTCTCCTGGTCAGCAGGAGCCAAGCGGGTAAATACGGGCCCTCAAACTACCCCTGGTAGGTATCAAACCGCCATATTATTTCTCCGGCGGCTGTTAGATTTTTGTGAGAATTGTGCTGACACTTTTTGTATGTGCTCCTAGGCTTTCAGGTGGTACTTTGGCTATATATTGGTCTCTAGGTGGTATATATATTCCCTATACCCTTTCACGTCCTTGGTGCTTCACTGCCACGCCTCCCTTCTTGTTGCAAGCCGTCTCGACAATGGCCCTTTTGTTGTTTTCTTGCATATTTCCTCTGTCCAGCTCTTACTCCTCGCCGTCATTGTTGTTCCAGTCCTCTACCTCGCTACCGCAGTTGTCCANGCCACGGGGTTATTTTTCTCCTGGTCAGCAGGAGCCAAGCGGGTAAATACGGGCCCTCAAACTACCCCTGGTGGGTATTAGACCGCCATATTATTTCTCCGGCGGCTGTTAGATTTTTGTGAGATTTGTGCTGACACTTTTTGTATGTGCTCCTAGGCTTTCAGGTGGTACTTTGGCTATATATTGGTCTCTAGGTGGTATATATATTCCCTATACCCTTTCACGTCCTTGGTGCTTCACTGCCATGCCTCCCTTCTTGTTGCAAGCCGTCTCGACAATGGCCCTTTTGTTGTTTTCTTGCATATTTCTTCTGTCCAGCTCTTACTCCTCGCCGTCATTGTTGTTCCAGTCCTCTACCTCGCTACCGCAGTTGTCCAACCCTCCATCTTTGTGGTCGCCACCATTTCAACCCTCCATCCTTGCTACTATCTCCTCGACAGCTCTCTCACATCGCTCCTTTCTATTTTCTTGTTGTTTGACACTGGGGACACATATTTCTGCATCTTCCTGCTTAAAAATTGACATCTTTAATTTCCTAACCTTTGCATCTTCACCCCAACTTCCTCTCCCTCCACTATTTTCCCCGTGTACCAAGGGTAAAATTTCCTCCTTTGATTATAGCCATATCCCATCCCAACTTCTCTCATTTCTTCTTCGTGCTCCTCCATACCCCTTACATAGTCTCTTCTCCATGTTTTGACCCAACTACCTCCATCTAAGATCTCTAATCCACCACCAATCAGAGCCCTACAAGGGGGTTCTTAATGTGGGATGGTTTCCTCTTTGTGTTCCTTTCGTTCAATCTCTTTCCATTTTGATTTAGCCAAGGATTCCCTGGTCAACTCTTGGTTAGAGTTTGCAAAATGAACTGTCGGTAGGGCCTTGAATTGCATCTCGATAAGTTTTCTCATCATCTTCTCAAGGTGCTCGAATCAGCCCTCAATTTGGTTTTCCATGGAAGATCTATTGTCTATAGAGAAAAACATTTCTTCTATGGTGGAGAACCTTTCCTCCATCCTAGATCTGGTTTGATTAATCTCTTCTTGTAATTTCGTTTCGAAATCATCTACTTTCTTGGTCTCTATTACTCCCTATATAATCCTGGAACTCCTTTATGCCAAAATTGCAAGGTTAGAAATTTTTGTACGTGGTTTCAGCATGGAACTCTGGACGCTACTATCCTGTTGCTGACCTCTCTCAATCAAAATTCGAATCCGTAACACGTCTCGATCGGGTGCGCGGTCTGGAATNGGCTTTGACAAAAATATATGAATTTTTTGTCTGCGAACTGCATCCCATTGTCTGTGATGATAATTAGTGGTAGGCCATATTGACAGATCAAGTCGGTCCAGAAGAAGTTGTGGACAACCTTCTTGGTGATCCCGACAATAGTTTTTGCTTCGATCCAATTTGAAAAATAATCTACTGCTATCAGTAGAAACTTGCACTGCCCTTGAAGGGTAGAAATGGCGCGAGGATGTCCAACCCCTAGACGGCGAACCTGGTGATTGGTGAAGTTTATGGGTTGGCGGATGTTACTGTGGGGCACACTTTTGACACTCTTCACACCTCCGTGAGAAAGTTTCAGCTTCTTTTAGCAGTGTTGGCCAAAAATATCCCTACCAATGGACTCAGTCACTATCGTCTTTCCTTCTGAATGAATCCTGCACTATCCAAAGTGAACTTCTTGAAGAATGTCTTCCACCTCGCTTTCTTTTATGTTTCTCAGGTATAATGACGTTGTCGATTTTCGAAAGAGTGTTCCTTCTATCATTAGGTATTGAGCGGCCTTGAAGTTGAATCTCTTAGGATTTGTGACTTCATCTGCAATTTCCAATGCCTCCAAATATCTGACGCAAGGATCTATCTAGCTATTGGTTTCATTTGTTTCTACAGACATCACCTTGGGCTCTTCAATGACCGATTGACCGGTCTTTGCGGTGAACTGCTCCCCAGGCAAATGCATTTGGACATTAGGTCAACCACCTGGTTTTCTTCTTGGCCGACATGCTTGGTTTTGAATTGTGTGAATTTTCA
>JXCR01140299.1:74696-88455 GCA_002079205.1 Phalaenopsis hybrid cultivar | reverse complement strand
CCCGTCATCACTCGATCCGATCCTCAACCCTTGTGCTTCCTAGAACAGCCTCTCCTATGAGCTGATATCCCTTCTTATTTCCAGATCGATGTTCTGATACCAATTTGATAGGATTCTGCATAGAAATTTGAGCAAAACAAATNTCAACCCTTGTGCTTCCTAGAACAGCCTCTCCTATGAGCTGATATCCCTTCTTATTTCCAGATCGATGTTCTAATACCAATTTGATAGGATTCTGCATAGAAATTTGAGCAAAACAGAGATATTGTTTCTCTAAAGCAAATGATACAACCACAAATATATAAAATAATAGATAATCATTTACAATTCAAGAGGTATATCTCTCATGTCCTACAATTTGAGAGGTAAAAATCTCTACCAAACCCTAAACCTAAGACTCACAACATTAATCTTTTGCATGACCATAGCCTTAATCCTATTAGCCTTATTTATATTAAATAATAATAAATGATAAAAAACTAAATTTCCCATAGGCACACAGAAAAATTGCCCTTAGGCTAGGCACTATCATACCATCTTGTTGTTTGAAAACATGTTCTATGATCTTAATTTCAAGCAAAACAGAAAAATACAATTTACTTAGTGGTTTTGTGATAGTTATTGTGAGACTCACTTTTGTTTCATTTGCCTAATGCACAAATTTGATGCTGGATCATACCATAACAAAATAAAAAATCCCAAATTTTTAATGCTTTAAATGTACATGTTAGTTTATCACTACATTCTATCTCTATTTGTTGGAATTAATCACCTTTTCTGCCCTTTGATTATACAATCCTATAGGATGTATGTTCCAACCTTTTGGATACTTTGTGTAGTAACCTGAACATTCATCGATCAAGATATTGCCCTCTTTGGCTTAAGGAACTTACAATCTTGTCACATTGATGTAACTTATGAGGTGGTCACCCATCTCAAGTGTGCTCTTGTACGAGCACGCTTAACCTAGAGTTTTAACTGAAATTCGAACTATTATACCAAAAGACGCCTAAATGTTTAAGATTTCATCTTCATTTTACTTAAGGGGTTTCACAATCTCTCCCACTTAAGTAATTGACATCCTTGTCATTTTTTTAACCCAAATTCATGCACTAGACATATATAGGATCCTAGTGGCAGCTTCTACAGTTTCAAGATGTAGCTCTCACTATATAGCACTTGGTCCCATCTAGGGTTCAAAAGGTGGCTCCCATAATATAACATTTTATTTGTATAATACTTAGTTCCCGTATTATGATTAGTGTAAGATTTTGATACCATTTCTAACAACTTGTAGCTCCCATCCATTGAGATTTTACTCATTTTGACCTAATGACTTCATGATTTTGTTCCATTTGTGTAACTTCCCTAGAAATCACTCATCCCAGAAGTGCTTCTGTATAGGCATGCTTAAATCTGGAGTTTCTAATAAAACTCCGACCATTACACAAAAAAATACCTTGATATTTAAGCGTTTAGCTTTATTCTATTTAAGGGTGTTGACAATTTTGAAATTCGTGAAGTAAATTTGAATGGTTCAAAAATAATTTATGTACTTGAAACTGTTGTTTGAAATTAATTGCAATTTTCTTTTTGGGGATTGCTATTTTGTCGAAAATGTACATTTTTCGAGTTCTTTCTGGGTTGTATTATTCTGAAACGTAACAAGCAAAATATGTTTATGATCTAGTCATCCTATATAATATGGTTTTTAGTTTTTCGAAAGCTATAAGGGAAGTTTCGGTGTTTTGAACTGATACATAATGGCATTGTTTTGGCTCGTGATTAATTGTTTTTTTAATGACATCAGAAGAAACGGACTTTCATGTTGTTGTTATGCACTTTATGTAATAGGTTCAAGTTTTGACTTCAACAAATTGCTCCAGGAAGCTAAGAGCAGGTGGCTAAACAATTCAGAAGTTCTTTTTATATTGCAGAATCATAAGGGTCTTCCAATTGAGAATGAAACTCCTGAAAAGCCAATCAGTAATACTTCAGTTCCTGCAAAATTATTATTATTATTATTATTCTTTTTATTATTATTGGTTTCTTATTGTCATTCAGTCCCATAGTGCATTGTAGTAGTGCTAAACATCTAAATATTATCACTTCTGATTTTTCAACAGGTGGTTCCTTGTTCCTTTTTAACCGCAGGGTTCTTAGGTTTTTCCGTAAAGATGGTCACATTTGGAGGAAAAAGAAGGACGGTAGAACAGTTAATGAAGCCCATGAGCGCCTCAAGGTTTGTTCAATATATTTTTTTTTCCTTAAAGATAAAGTAGATGGCCAATATGTAGCAATAGTTTGTTTGCATCATTGTTACTTGGGAAATCCAAATATATTATTAATTTAGGAATATTACAAAATTTTGGGGCCGTTTGGGATCACTTTTATTTTTTGTTTTGTACTGTGTTTTTATTTTATTTTGTTTATGTTTTGATTTGAAATAAAACATGTTTGATTTGAAGCAAAACATGTTTGGTATGTTTTATAAAGATATAATTGTTTTTGAAAACACTTAAAAGCTATTTTGAGTGCTATCAAAAGTATGTTTCTTTATTTTTAGAAACAAAAAATAAAAATATATTAAAAACACATTAAACAAATATATTTTTAAAAACAGCCAAAAACAAAAACTATAACGTAAAAGAAAATTGATCCCAAACAAGCTCTTATTTTTTTTTTTTATAATTTGTACAGGGCTTTTGTGTCTTTTCTCCTTTTAGGACTCTTCTCTCACTTTTCTTTAATTGTAGGGGCTTTTAAATAAAATCCAGGTCATGCTATGCCTATTAAATAGCCTTGGAGTCCTTTGGACCAAGTTGCTGAATAAGATCATTCATTTCCTGAAGCAATCCTACGCTTCATTTGTAGGATCAGTGAGATTCCATCCTTTTCTGAGTGTGTCAGGAGTTATTTGATTTGTCAAGAGCATTTTCTGGGTACAATTTTTTCTTAGGTCATTTACGTACATAGCACACAATTCTTATCTATTTACATATCTGACACCCAAACATTCATATTTACACACATAGCACTCAAAATCTTTAATATCACATAAAAAATAGCACAAGTACAACTTTTTAAAAATGAAGTACACCTCATAGGTTAAAGCACCGAAGTGGTATGTATGTAAATATGAAAGTTTAGGTATGAGATATGTAAATGCATCATAATTGTGTGCTACGTATGTAAATTTCCCTTTTGGTTTTTACCATTAATGTTGCAGTTTCATTGCTTCTTTCTAGTTTACTATTGTCCCAACCATCCAACACCCTCAAAACTATTATAAACATTTACTATCATCATGCTTCCCTTTTAAAGCTCTATCAAAATATCTAGTTTTGAATCCTGAAGCAATATCTTTGTTTTTTGAGCATAAGGCTAATCACATTAATTCATGATTTAGATTCAGGGAGATAGCATGATGTCCAACCGTCTCTTAGTGAATGAAATCAAGGGGGTATTTTGGGGCTGATTTGTGTAGTGGGGTTCCTAGATTAAGATTTATTTGTATTAATATTTGTTACAAATTAGCCAACCCAAAATGAAGTTATCAAGGAAGAGGATTATTGTAGGAAACTAATTCTTGGCTACTACAATAGATGTTTCAAAAAGTGGAGTAAGGCATGGTGTTTTACCTTTATGAGGGCTAAAGCCACTTGAATTTTTAATTTTTAATAGTTTATAAATTTAAATATGATTAAAAAATAAATATAAAAAATAAAAACAATTATAAAATCTAAACTTTGTTATCATAGGATTCATAATCTAACTTCATAGTCTAATTGACAAAAATATATAAAATAAAACAAAATGAAATGTAAATAACTCTAGCATATTTTTATGATCAGGCATTTGAGATTTTCAAGTATTATAACAATCTGAAATAGCTTCTTATTAAAAAATATAGAACACATGATAGAAGTGATCGATTGATTTTTTGAAACTAAAATTTGTGCATTTGCTATTATTAGATATGTTGGGGATTTTTATTTGTATACGATAACCCTAAATGCTCATAATTTTATGGACGGATAGTGATTTTTGATGAATCGAATGTTGTTGGACTCCATATTATTTGTTTATTATTTATATGACTTTTAGATCTATTTTGCTTTTCCACTTTTGAGAATTTTGATAGGAAGTTGTAATGTAATTTTTTTCTTTTGAGTATATGCATATAACATTTAAACAAAAAAGATAGAAAAGTATGTAGAGTGGATAACTACATGTGCAAAATGAGATTTATCATCTCTCACAAAAGTAAAATGGGAGTGATTATTTCTTACATCTTTCAAAATAAAACTATCCTATAAGTAGAGCTGAGCAATGGGTTGTTTTGTTGTTGTGTGATAGTGTGACAGAAAAGAACTTGTTTAAATTGTCAAAAATGAGAGGTCCAAATCATTCGTGCAAGTATCATGCCATTTCTTCCTCTCAATGGTATGCCTAAGAAGTGAGCTTATGTTATTATGGGGAGGAATGCTTTTTTCTAGTATATGATCTATTCAATTATACATTTAATTGTGACCATTATACACTTGTCTTTGAAATGAATTTGAATGAGCATATTAGCGCATGGTACGAACAATGATCTAGAGATATTTAGAAATTGAAAGAAATAACAACTAACATATCAAAATTGTGACTATTAGACATTTAAATTAGGGTTTTTTGGTTGGTAGAATTAGGAGTGCATTGCATTCCTAATACAGAGATTTTAGATATTTAGCTATTGAAATTCATTGTAAAATAGCTTTGTATTTGAAATTCAATTTTTAGTTCATTTTCTCTGAATCAGGAATTCGCTCGATTTGGGTGAATTCCAAAGACACATCTTAAGAGTAATATATCATTGGCCATCCCACACGCTGCAACTCACCACCATCGCCACCCGCCAAACATCATCAGCTACTGTCATTAGATACCTTTGTTATCCGCCCACCAGCGGCCACCACCGCCACTCGCTGATTACTGCCAGCAGATCGACAATCATTACTATGAACTGCCGCCTCCGACCACCGCCTCCTGCAGCCTCTTTCGGTAGCTATTGCCGGCCACCGTCGTTTGTTTCAAAGTTTGGGCTTGAGGAAATTTTCATTTAATTCTTAGTTTAATGATTTATATAAAAAATAAATGGTTATTTATAGAAATTGTATGCTCTAAAGGCGGACTTGTCTTCTAGGTCTCAGGATTTGTCAAATAGGGTTTGACGTATTTGCTAGTCGATTCCCCATATGATTCTCCAAGATGAGCTTAAGGCAAACTCGCCAGCTATTTTCCTAGAGGAGCTCATTAAATTAGTTTTGAGATGGCCAAAATCAAAGCGAACTCTTAAGTCGACGATGAGGATATATTCACTAAACTCATGAATAACATCAAACTCGTCGAATCAGTATAGTTCAAACATTCTCTTAAGCCTAGAGAGCCTTTAAGCGAGTACCGCCAAATGAGCCGACAACTTCTCTAAGTCTAGGAACTGACTACTAGTCCACAGGTTTACTTAAGATTTATGCCCCTAATTCTTTTCTTTGCAGTTTTTCATTGTGACTTCCCGTTTCAACTATACTCGAGAGGAACCGAAGGGATGGAAGATGGTGGGAGTTGGGAACTGAAGAGGGGAAGAGAAAGCGAATGAATTCTCTATTGAGCCAAGTGGCTTGTCTCNATGGTCACATTTGGAGGAAAAAGAAGGACGGTAGAACAGTTAATGAAGCCCATGAGCGCCTCAAGGTTTGTTTAATATATTTTTTTTTCCTTAAAGATAAAGTAGATGGCCAATATGTAGCAATAGTTTGTTTGCATCATTGTTACTTGGGAAATCCAAATATATTATTAATTTAGGAATATTACCAAATTTTGGGGCCGTTTGGGATCACTTTTATTTTTTGTTTTGTACTATGTTTTTATTTTATTTTGTTTATGTTTTAATTTGAAATAAAACATGTTTGATTTGAAGCAAAACATGTTTGGCATGTTTTATAAAGATATAATTGTTTTTGAAAACACTTAAAAGCTATTTTGAGTGCTATCAAAAGTATGTTTCTTTATTTTTAGAAATAAAAAATAAAAATATATTAAAAACACATTAAACAAATATATTTTTAAAAACAGCCAAAAACAAAAACTATAACGTAAAAGAAAATTGATCCCAAACAAGCTCTTAATGTTTTTTTTTTATATAATTTGTACAGGGCTTTTGTGTCTTTTCTCCTTTTAGGACTCTTCTCTCACTTTTCTTTAATTGTAGGGGCTTTTAAATAAAATCCAGGTCATGCTATGCCTATTAAATAGCCTTGGAGTCCTTTGGACCAAGTTGCTGAATAAGATCATTCATTTCCTGAAGCAATCCTACGCTTCATTTGTAGGATCAGTGAGATTCCATCCTTTTCTGAGTGTGTCAGGAGTTATTTGATTTGTCANCAACCCAAAATGAAGTTATCAAGGAAGAGGATTATTGTAGGAAACTAATTCTTGGCTACTACAATAGATGTTTCAAAAAGTGGAGTAAGGCATGGTGTTTTACCTTTATGAGGGCTAAAGCCACTTGAATTTTTAATTTTTAATAGTTTATAAATTTAAATATGATTAAAAAATAAATATAAAAAATAAAAACAATTATAAAATCTAAACTTTGTTATCATAGGATTCATAATCTAACTTCATAGTCTAATTGACAAAAATATATAAAATAAAACAAAATGAAATGTAAATAACTCTAGCATATTTTTATGATCAGGCATTTGAGATTTTCAAGTATTATAACAATCTGAAATAGCTTCTTATTAAAAAATATAGAACACATGATAGAAGTGATCGATTGATTTTTTGAAACTAAAATTTGTGCATTTGATATTATTAGATATGTTGGGGATTTTTATTTGTATACANTTTTTTGAAACTAAAATTTGTGCATTTGCTATTATTAGATATGTTGGGGATTTTTATTTGTATACGATAACCCTAAATGCTCATAATTTTATGGACGGATAGTGATTTTTGATGAATCGAATGTTGTTGGACTCNAATAACCTTAAATGCTCATAATTTTATGGACGGATAGTGATTTTTGATGAATCGAATGTTGTTGGACTTCATATTATTTGTTTATTATTTATATGACTTTTAGATCTATTTTGCTTTTCCACTTTTGAGAATTTTGATAGGAAGTTGTAATGTAATTTTTTTCTTTTGAGTATATGCATATAACATTTAAACAAAAAAGATAGAAAAGTATGTAGAGTGGATAACTACATGTGCAAAATGAGATTTATCATCTCTCACAAAAGTAAAATGGGAGTGATTATTTCTTACATCTTTCAAAATAAAACTATCCTATAAGTAGAGCTGAGCAATGGGTTGTTTTGTTGTTGTCTGATAGTGTGACAGAAAAGAACTTGTTTAAATTGTCAAAAATGAGAGGTCCAAATCATTCGTGCAAGTATCATGCCATTTCTTCCTCTCAATGGTATGCCTAAGAAGTGAGCTTATGTTATTATGGGGAGGAATGCTTTTTTCTAGTATATGATCTATTCAATTATACATTTAATTGTGACCATTATACAGTTGTGGTTGAAATGAATTTGAATGAGCATATTAGCGCATGGTACGAGNTATTATGGGGAGGAATGCTTTTTTCTAGTATATGATCTATTCAATTATACATTTAATTGTGACCATTATACACTTGTCTTTGAAATGAATTTGAATGAGCATATTAGCGCATGGTACGAACAATGATCTAGAGATATTTAGAAATTGAAAGAAATAACAACTAACATATCAAAATTGTGACTATTAGACATTTAAATTAGGGTTTTTTGGTTGGTAGAATTAGGAGTGCATTGCATTCCTAATACAGANATTTAGAAATTGAAAGAAATAACAACTAACATATCAAAATTGTGACTATTAGACATTTAAATTAGGGTTTTTCGGTTGGTAGAATTAGGAGTGCATTGCATTCCTAATACAGAAATTTTAGATATTTAGCTATTGAAATTCATTGTAAAATAGCTTTGTATTTGAAATTCAATTTTTAGTTCATTTTCTCTGAATCAGGAATTCGCTCGATTTGGGTGAATTCCAAAGACACATCTTAAGAGTAATATATCATTGGCCATCCCACACGCTGCAACTCACCACCATCGCCACCCGCCAAACATCATCAGCTACTGTCATTAGATACCTTTGTTATCCGCCCACCAGCGGCCACCACCGCCACTCGCTGATTACTGCCAGCAGATCGACAATCACTACTATGAACTGCCGCCTCCGACCACCGCCTCCAGCAGCCTCTTTCGGTAGCTATTGCCGGCCACCGTCGTTTGTTTCAAAGTTTGGGCTTGAGGAAATTTTCATTTAATTCTTAGTTTAATGATTTATATAAAAAATAAATGGTTATTTATAGAAATTGTATGCTCTAAAGGCGGACTTGTCTTCTAGGTCTCAGGATTTGTCAAATAGGGTTTGACGTAGTTGCTAGTCGATTCCCCATATGATTCTCCAAGATGAGCTTAAGGCAAACTCGCAAGCTATTTTCATAGAGGAGCTCATTAAATTAGTTTTGAGATGGCCAAAATCAAAGCGAACTCTTAAGTCGATGATGAGGATATATTCACTAAACTCATGAATAACATCAAACTCGTCGAATCGCTATAGTTCAAACATTCTCTTAAGCCTAGAGAGCCCTTAAGCGAGTACCACCAAACGAGCCGACAACTTCTCTAAGTCTAGGAACTGACTACTAGTCCACATGTTTACTTAAGATTTATGCCCCTAATTCTTTTCTTTGCAGTTTTTCATTGTGACTTCCCGTTTCAACTATACCCGAGAGGAACCGAAGAGATGGAAGATGGTGGGAGTTGGAACTGAAGAGGGGAAGAGAAAGCGAGGAGTCGGACATTTGAAGAGGGGGGAAGGGAAGTGAGTGTCGGGAAGCTAGGGAGATGATGTACGCCCTATAAATTATCGAATGAATTCTCTATTGAGCCAAGTGGCTTGTCTCTGGTGAATGAAGATAAGAGGGAGGAGCTTAGACATTATACAATTTTGGTTGAAATTAATTTGAATGAACATATTAACGCATGGTAGGAGCAAAGATCTAGAGATATTTAGAAATTGAAAGAAATAACAACTAATATATCAAAATTCTGACCATTAGATATTTGAATTGANAAATGAATTTGAATGAGCATATTAGCGCATGGTAGGAGCAAAGATCTAGAGATATTTAGAAATTGAAAGAAAAAACAACTAATATATCAAAATTCTGACCATTAGATATTTGAATTGGTGTTGATTGGCTGGTAGCATTAGTAGTACATTGCATTCCTAATATAAGGATTTTAAATATTTAGCTGTTTGTTTGGAATAATGTGAAATTTATTGTAAAATAACTTTGTAATTGAAATTCAATTGTTGGTTCAGTTTTTTTAATTTAGAATTCGCTCTATTTGGGCGAATTTCAAAGACACATCTTAGAGTAAAATACCGTCGAACGCCTCGCAGGCCGCTGCTCGCTGCCATTGCCACCATCTAGGCACTATTAGCAACTGTCATTAGACACCTCGATCATCTGCCTGTCAGCGACCACCACTGCTACTCACTGATTACCGCTGCTAGCCAACACTGTCAGCAGCCATCGCCGACCACCACCGCGAATCGCCGCCTCCTACAACCTCCTTCAGTATCTATTGCCATGTACCACTATTTGTTTCAGAGGTAGCTTGAGGAAAATTTCATTTAATTCTAAATTTAATGATTTATATAAAGAATTAATGGTTATTTATAGGAATTGTATGCCTTAAAGGTGGACTTGTCATCTAGGTCCCAAGATTTATCAAATAAGATTTGACGTATTTGCTAGCTGATTCCCAAGGTGAANATAAAGAATTAATGGTTATTTATAGGAATTGTATGCCTTAAAGGTGGACTTGTCATCTAGGTCCCAGGATTTGTCAAATAAGATTTGACGTATTTGCTAGCTGATTCCCAAGGTGACTCTCTAAGCTGAGCTCAAGACAAACTCGCTAGCTAGTTTCCTAGAGGAGCTCATTAAACCTGTTTTGAAATAGCCAAAGTCAAGGTGAACACTTCAGTCAATTACGAGGATACATTCACTAAACGCTTGAAGAACTCGTNGACAAACTCGCTAGCTAGTTTCCTAGAGGAGCTCATTAAACCTGTTTTGAAATAGCCAAAGTCAAGGTGAACGCTTCTNATAAAGAATTAATGGTTATTTATAGGAATTGTATGCCTTAAAGGTGGACTTGTCATCTAGGTCCCAGGATTTATCAAATAAGATTTGACGTATTTGCTAGCTGATTCCCAAGGTGAATCTCTAAGCTAAGCTCAAGACAAACTCGCTAGCTAGTTTCCTAGAGGAGCTCATTAAATCTGTTTTGAAATAGCCAAAGTCAAGGTGAACGCTTCAGTCAATTACGAGGATACATTCACTAAACGCTTGAAGAACTCGCGTAAAGACAACATCAAGCTCATCAGATCACTATGGTTTAGACATTCTCTTGAGCTTAGAGAGCCCTTCAGTGAGTACCACCAAAAGAACCGACGACTTCTCCAAGTCTGGGAACTGACTACCAGTCCACAAGCTTACTTAAACTATATGCCTTTATTATTTTTCTTTGCATTTTTTCATTCTGAAGTCTCATTTCAACTACCCAAGAGGAATTGAAGGGAGGGGAGATGATGCGAGGAGTCGAGAATTGAAGAGGGGAAAAGAAAGCGAGGAGTCAGGCAGCCAAAGAGAGGAGAAATGAAGTGAGGAGTGCCGAGAGGTCAAGGAGGTGAAGTATGCCCTATAAATTGTTGAATGACTTGCCTGTTCAGCCAAGCGCCTTGTCTGTGGTGAAGGAAGATGAGATGGAGGAGTTTTTGTGCGTGTAGAGGAGTGAGGCTTTCGTGGAGAGGATGAGGAAGGCGGTTGCGGTCGAGATGCAATCGAAGAAGTCAAAGAGGACTTTGTGGCTCTATAGAAGAGCTGGGCTCGTGCGGGAGGGGTCCAAAGTCAGAGTTCTCAAGCATAGAGGAGGCAAAGCGAGTNTCGAGAATTGAAGAGGGGAAAAGAAAGCGAGGAGTCAGGCAACCAAAGAGAGGAGAAATGAAGTGAGGAGTGTCGAGAGGTCAAGGAGGTGAAGTATGCCCTATAAATTGTTGAATGACTTACTTGTTCAGCCAAGCGCCTTGTCTGTGGTGAAGGAAGATGAGATGGAGGACTTTTTGTGCGTGTAGAGGAGTGAGGCTTTCGTGGAGAGGATGAGGAAGGCGGTAGCGGTCGAGATGCAATCGAAGAAGTCAAAGAGGACTTTGTGGCTCTATAGAAGAGCTGGGCTCGTGCGAGAGGGGTCCAACGCCAGAGTTCTCAAGCATAGAGAAGGAGGCAAAGCGAGCGCACGAGTCTACAGGTTAGGGTTCGACCGAAGAGTGAGGCAAGGTTTTAATATTAATTTATTTAATAAAACTTATTTATATATATATATATATAATACATATATCTCCATGTCGTCGTCCCGCTTTGCTAGGGTTCCGCCCCATACCGAACCCTATCATCTTTCGGCTTTGGCATTTACTCGCGTCGTCGTCTGCTTTCATTCGCGAAGTCTCGCGTTTGCTTTCGCGTCTCGTCTGGCGGCAATGCTGCGGTCGTCTTTGTTTGCGACAAAGCCGCTTGGCTGCGTCTTGTCTGCGACAGAGCCGCTCGACAGCTTCTCTCGTCTGCGACAGAACCGCTCTGCTGCGTCTCGTCTGCCACAGAGTCGATTGATTCTACAGCGTCCCGTCTGCGACAGAGTCGTTCGACACTTGTGCAGCTTCTCACTGTGCTGGAGGTTGGCACTGGCTGCAGTAATGGCCTCAGGGCCTTCTTACACCGCCGCCCTCGCTGGTGATAACCCCGCCAAACCCTCCTATGCTGCAGTGGTTCACAAACGCAACTCCCTTTTTCACGTCGCAGATAGTGCAGTATTCCCGCAGATTTACCATTATTCTGTTGCAGAAAATGATGATTGCAATCTCATTATTTTAGTAGAGAAAAAGACGGGCAAACCAGCAATTTTCTTTTCTGACGCTGAAATTTCAACTCGTGCAGGAAAATACAAATTTACACTAGTTGGAAAGTTCTAATTAGGTTGCTCTATGATGGAGATCATCATGAAGGTTTTTTAAGATTTCAAACTGGTTGGGGATCGGCAGGTGGGTTATTTTGACAGAAGACATGTTATGATACAACTGAGCACAAAAGATGATTACACGAGAATTTTCTCAAAGAAATTCATCACAATTGAGGACAAACATATGAAATTGCTCAAATGGACCCCTAATTTTGATCACAGTTAAAAACCCCTAATTGCACCTATCTGGTTCTCATTACCTGAACTCAAGCTTCATTTCTTTGACCTACCTATCTTATATGCAATTAAGACTATCTTTGGAAAACCTTTGCAGGTAGACTTACATACAGTTCATTTCTCAAGACCCTCTATTGTAAGGATTTTGATTGAACGAGATATTACACTACCAAATGTAGAAGAAGTCTGACTTAGATCTGCTCACAATAATTATTGACAAAAAATCATTATGGAATAATAACCATATTACTGCAAGCACTGCAAGATGTTTGAACACTTGCATGAGAAATGTTTAGATTGTACCCACAATTGAGAACCAATAGTCAAAAACACGAACACACTATTAGTGCACCCCATGTGCCTGAACGCGCTCCCGAAAAATCTGATGACAACCAACCTGAGGAGGGAATCACCACAAGACAGGAGTTGGTGTCTGCCCTTAGGATCCCTTCTCCTGATCGTACTATAACGGATAATGTTCGAACTGAAAATTAGGATAATCCCGCAGCTACTATTCAAGAATCATCAGGGGCAGAGGTAATAATTTACACTTCATATATACTGGAACCTATCGCGGTGATAATGACTGTCTTTCCTCCTACTGCGATGCTAACATCAAATCAGATCGAGGATCACATGAGTCAGTTTTCAGATAAAGAATGACAGGTTTACACTTCTCGGTGGAAGAAGGCCGAGGGCTCACTCCAACTTANTTCAGGAAGTATCAGATGCAAATGTAACAATTCACACTTCGCATACACTGGAACCTATTGCGGTGGCAACGAGTGTCTTTCCTCCTACTGCGGTTCAAACATCAAATCAAATCGAGGATCATATGAGTCAGTCTTCAGATGAAGAATGGTAGGTTTACACTTCTCGACGGAAGAAGAAGCCTGGGAGTCAATCCAACTTGGAAACTTAATGGATGATACTTTGGTGACTCCTGGCAATGACACGACTCTTCAAAGTTTGTTATCAGGTTCTACTCCTAAAACTAGAGGAAGAGGCAGGACTAAAGTTGCTCGTCCCTAGCTACTGTTTTCTGCATGTTTTTCATTTTTTTTCGAGTCTGTCTGTACCTTTTATTGGAGTTTTTATGTACTTGTATAGTATGGGTAGGGTGCCTCTTTGGTCTCTTCTCATACAACCTTTATGTATCCTTTTCTATTTCAATAAAATCAGCCCTTGGGCTTTTCATAATCTATATATATATATATGTGTGTGTGTGTGTGTGTGTACAAAAGCAAAAAGACGAATAAATTAAAAAAGGAAAGATAAAAATAGGTTGGATGAAAAGGCTCAAATTGGCACCCTAACCATCCGACATACAACACACACGTAGGTCCCAGAAAGGTACATGTATACCCAAAAAAGAAAACCAAGATTAAAAC
>JXCR01140299.1:42495-58919 GCA_002079205.1 Phalaenopsis hybrid cultivar | reverse complement strand
AACTCCTCGACTCCCTCAAGTCGGTCGAAAAGGGCATAAATGATTAGGGACGAACCTCCCACAGGTTAACCATTGCAAAGTGCTCGACGTTTTAGCAACAATATGTAATGCAGATGTTGATCACTGTGGCGCTCACCACTTTTGAAACAATGGGGTTTTTTTCTTTTGTTACTATCAGCCGTTCCTTCTTTTATCTTTTTGCTTCTTCTCATATTGATCTTGCAGCTTTTGGTCTTTCTCTATTTGCATTAGTCTCCCATTGGGCTATATAAAATGTCAATAATTGAAATAGATTGACAGTGTTGCTCCATTGTTGGCATCATGGAGGACACCTAACAAGTTTGTTTTGGCAAATGTCTTCTTCTACTTTGTCATCATATGTATGTGTATATGTACTTGGCGTGAAAGGCATCTGTCAAAGTTATCCCATGAAAATAATTATCATTTTTTATTAGGTGTTAGGTTCCAATATTATAAGGAGGAAATAAGACTGCTTTAGCCAATGACAAANAATAATTATCATTTTTTATTAGGTGTTAGGTTCCAATATTATAAGGAGGAAATAAGACTGCTTTAGCCAATGCAAAAATATATATATTTTTTTTTGGGAGCTACTTAATTACTAATCTTATTCCAAGCTTACTAATATTTTATTATTTTAACCATTTTTTTCTCCCATTAACCAGGATTAGCGACAAAATAACATATCTGCTGCAATATTTTATGCTTCTTTGCTCCATTTCTTACCTGTGGAACAATGAAATAAACTAAAAAGAAAGTTNCTTAATTACTAATCTTATTCCAAGCTTACTAATATTTTATTATTTTAACCATTTTTTTCTCCCATTAACCAGTATTAGCGACAAAATAACATATCTGTTGCAATATTTTATGCTTCTTTGCTCCATTTCTTACCTGTGGAACAATGAAATAAACTAAAAAGAAAGTTTGGGACTGAGTTCATATCCGGCGGCTCCATATCGAACTGTGATGCATATTCTCTCTAAAACATCATTTTTCTTATTTTGAGGTTTATTTGTATTTTTACCTTTTTAATGTATTCTGTAAAAAAGNTCTAAAACATCATTTTTCTTATTTTGAGGTTTATTTGTATTTTTACCTTTTTAATGTATTCTGTAAAAAAAATTGTGATATTTGTTTGTTTTATGACAATTTATTTTCTCTGTTTTAATTTGTGTTTTTTTTTTGGGTTTTCATGTGTTTGATATTTTCACATATTACAACGTTTGCACCATACAAATCTTCTACAACCTCATCCTACAGGTACTTGCCCAAGATATTCAGCAGGTATGCTGGAGCAGACGGCTTCATATTCCTCCAAGATAATTTGATTCTCAACTATTGGAATCTCCTCAACGCCGATAAGAACAAACTATGGATCACCAACAAGGTCTTTTTCCCCCTTTTTTTTTTTTGTAAATGAAATTTACATTCATACGACACAATTCTTAAACTTTTATATTTACATTATTTAATGCTTTGGTGTCACAAACCAATGCCTTAAATAGTGTATTTCAGTTTTAAAATTTATAGGCTAGATATGTAAATAGATCCTACTATTTTATTTAACCTTGATTTTTCAATCTATACTATTTTCTTTCATCTCAGGTTTATGAATCATGGTTTACCTCTAACATTGATTCCAACAGCTCTCGGTGGGCTATAAACCAAGCCTCTATACTAAAGCAGGTCGTGAATAATTTCCCTGCTCATTTCCAAACCAACTACAAGAACAGCAATGGCGAGCAGAGTCTCACCATCTGCGGGAGTGAGCTATTCTACATTCCTCACCGTTTCGTCGCCGACTTTGTTGATCTCATCGAGCTTGTAAGCAACCTCGATATTCACCACATAGTCGCAGTGCCCATGATCTTTATGGCCATGGATTCGCCTCAGAATTTTGACTCGGATGCGCTGTCGAAAACACTGTATTTGAAGGAGAAGGGTGGGAATGGGTTTAATGTGANTTTCTGACTAGTAAAGAGCGCCACGTAGATGCCATTAAAGTAATATTGTATGATCTACAATGCAAAGGCGACTNCAGAGTCTCACCATCTGCGGGAGTGAGCTATTCTACATTCCTCACCGTTTCGTCGCCGACTTTGTTGATCTCGTCGAGCTTGTAAGAAACCTCAATATTCACCACATAGTCGCAGTGCCCATGATCTTTATGANTTTCTGACTAGTAAAGAGCGCCACGTAGATGCCATTAAAGTAATATTGTATGATCTACAATGCAAAGGCGACAGTTGTCAAACTTAAAATCACGTGTCAGGTTAGTTCTCATGCCAATTGAACTGTTGGCCCTTAGTAAGCTTCTCGGTCTTCACAACAGATGATCATGTCATATGAATAGATTCATATATAGGTGGAAGATTTTGTTTTCATCAAATCCATGTGGTGGTCTACATTGATCAACTCGAATGCGATGGCAATGAATAATTCATAGTGTGTGTCTTAACTTCTAGAGATTTGACATTGGGATTTTCGCTTTCCTTGATATCGGTTGTTGGTATGTAGACCTGAATTTTTCTCTAAGAAACTCCTCGACTCCCTCAAGTCGGTCGAAAAGGGCATAAATGATTAGGGATNTGACGCTCCAACAATGGTGAACAACATTACAAGACATCCCTCGCTCATGTGATGCTACACGTTTCAATGCCATGGAAATGCGAAATAATCTCATGAAAGCTATGGTAGTTGGGAATTGAGAAGCCCCACATTTTAAGTTTATCAAACGCTGTAATAAAAATAAACAGTAAGTCAAAATATGGTCCATGTTTTCCACTCCGTCATGTCCCCAGAGGCATTGTCGAGATTCGGTCGGACCACAANGCGAAATAATCTCATGAAAGCTATGGTAGTTGGGAATTGAGAAGCCCCACATTTTAAGTTTATCAAACGCTGCAATAAAAATAAACAGTAAGTCAAAATATGGTCCCTGTTTTCCACTCCGTCATGTCCCCAGAGGCATTGTCGAGATTCGGTCGGACCATACGAAGCAAACCACTCCACCAAAAGAATTTCTCCTTGGGCCGTAACTTGAGCTTTGCAAGCCACCTGTGTGTGTTCTTAGGGTGCTCATACTTGGCTTAAAATGCATTGGCTATAATGATTTTACCAGCAAACTTTTTACACATCTCTGGAACATCCATGTGTTGGTTGCTCTCCAGGGAGTTGTGAATGTTATTGTTGCATAATTTCTTCCCAAAATACTTCCGAAGCTTCTCCCCATCCCATTCACGNCACCTGTGTGTGTTCTTAGGGTGCTCATACTTGGCTTAAAATGCATTGGCTATAATGATTTTACCAGCAAACGTTTTACACATCTCTGGAACATCCATGTGTTGGTTGCTCTCCATGGAGTTGTGAATGTTATTGTTGCATAATTTCTTCCCAAAATACTCCCGAAGCTTCTCCCCATCCCATTCACAATTGTTGAAGAATGCGTAGACAATGAGATGTTCATTCAAGGAAGCAGTATTGAAAGTTAGCCAGATATTTAGCTGGCTGTTCCCGATCCATTTCTAGTCAAAGACATTGATGTCCTCACAAAATTCAAACTTTCCTTCATATAATTTTATTCAGGTTTTATACCCCATCCCGCAATATGTTCTAAGAGATTGAATCACTCATTTTAGCATGATAACCCCACAGATCCATTCCATAGTTGTTGGCCAATAGTTTATGAATTGGAGCGCTAGTTTGTGTGAGAAAGTTCAGGCGAGCCTTGCTCTGAGTGGCATCCCTCCATTATGCGGTTGCATTGAAACCGAGACCACCTACAATTTGTGGTTTGCATAATTCATGCCAAGGGAGGCAGTGCATGCCACGTCTGCCATTACCCTTACCCCAATGAGGACAAAGCTTAAGAATAAGACAGAAAAAAATGATTCTCAAAACAAATAAACCTTCCAGAATATTTCATGTTAAGATTAATGCTAAAGAGTATTGGCCAAAAGCTACTCACGTAAACCTCAAAACCAAAATAGATAACAAAATATGAGATCTTTTCTAAAATCCAAATTTGAAATGAAATTTAAATATATCTAATATTATCTCATTGCATTAAGCTATTTTTAGGTTGGTTTGTCATAAATAATAATAATAATAATAAATAAATGAAAGCCAAAAAAGTTACATTAGCCCCAAACCACACAAATTCATGAAGTTCTACATGGCAAGTATAACTTTTATCAATAGATTTACTAAATATATCATCAGGAATATGAGACCTAAATATTTAAAGAAGAAAAAAACAAGCAGAAAGCTTACAAATTCAATTGCTTGAAGAAGTCGACGACACATTCCTTGGCATTTATTCTTAATCCTTGTCCCAATAAAAGACATTTCAGTTACGCTATAATCGGAAGTTGTAACTGTAGCAGCCAGCCATAAAGGGCATAGTTGGTGTTTGCAAGTATTTTAGTTGGCCACAAAGGCCTAATTTAAAAGCTTTAATAATAGTAGTTGGCAACAATGACTGTAGTTGGTACATTCAAGAGAGCAAGTTAATTGTAGAGGCTGTTGTTGTAAGTTACAATAGCAGTAATTGTCCTCAAAAGTCTTAGTTGGTGGTTTGACCCCTTTTGTTAAGAAATTGAGAACTAGGTTATAGTTGTACAACAGAGACACCACTTGTCAGTATACAACGTAAGGAAAAATATAAGTGTTATGAAAAATGTCATATTATGATTACAATAGGTATAAGCAGTGATTGTTGTATTAAACAACGACTAGTGTCCATGTCTGATGGTGTAAGGTAGTTGACCATGATCAGGAGCTACGAGGGCTAGTAGTTATCACCAACCTTCAATAATTTGTTTTGGATGCTACAACCACATTTGAAATATGATGTTTGTAAGTAAGGGTTGTCCATAACTGATGGTCGGAAGCGGCGATCGAAGGTGATGGTCTGTGGTGTTCGAAGGAGGCAAATAGGCAATGGTCGAATGTGTTCTACGTCTACAAAGTCCTGTAGTTATTATAATGTCTTTAATACATGTGTTTAGACATTACAATCATATTTGGATATGATGTTTGCAAGCAGGACCAGAGGTACTGATAATCAGTTGTCGGCGACGTCCGATGGTGTTCTACAACTGTCAAAGGCTACGGACAGCTATGGAGGTTTGTAGTTGTCTTTAGGTCTCAATACGGGTGTAAGACGTTACAATCATATTAAAATACATTGTTTAAAAGTGGAGTTTTTGGTGTCTGTTGGTCGGGGATAACAGGTGGTGATTGCCGATGGTGGTCGCTGGTTATGGAGGCTAGTAGTTATTGACAGTTCTTTTCTCGATAACAGCCTTTGAATCTCTTCTCCTCCCTGAAGAGAGAGAGAGAGTCTATTTTGGGGCCTTTTTTTAGGGGGTGTGCGGACATCCACCTAACTAGGGCTGTAAAACGGCTCGTTATTCGCGAACAACCCGTGTTCGACTTGTTCGCTATGTTAACGAGTTGAACACGAACAACACGAACAAATATTTGTTCGTTCGTGTTCGGCTCGTTTTGGCTCGAAATACTACTAATCAATTATATATATATCTATGATGAGTAGCATTTTTAAGAAAATTTATTGACTACAAGGCTACAAAGATTAATAATCAATTAAAAGTATTAATGAAGAAAATAGAATAAAAATTATTAAATTAGATTCAAATGATGTTTTAAATCTTGCCCCAATCCTTAACATCTTATGACTATGTGATTAGGGTTATCAAAATGACTCTTTGTTCGTGAACGGCTCATGTTCGACTAGTTAAAAAAACGAGCCGAACACGAGTCGAGCCTGGGCTCGAAATATAAATGAGCAGAACACGAGCTGATCCTGGGCTCGCTCGTGTTCGGCTCAATTACACCCCTACACCCAACCATACAACATCTGCTGACTCCTCTTTATCTTATATGACTTTTTAATATTGAATGTCTTAATGAATTCATAATTTAGCAATCAAATCTTGTTAGATTCCTCTCGTCAATACACTTGATTTGATTATAAATCAATCAACAGTGGAGTTCGTTTGATATTTTAATTCACCATCCAAAGCACACAAATGTGTTTTAATGCCTTGATATTGGTATGATTAGACACAAATGAAACCAATTTTAGTATCATTAGTTTCGTCTTCTTGAGACGGTCAGTTTGATACAAACATGTTGAAATCGTGACCCAAATCATTAGGAATTTGAATTTAGAATGCTTATTGTTAAAAAATACATCAAGATGCATGTTAGATAAAAATTTCTTGATGACGCAACAATTTAATTTTTTTCTTTGTTATTAATATTAAAAGCATACTTATTAATTACTTTAAAATTATATTTAAAAAAGCGTATTTTAGAATTGGGATAATTACATACAAAGCACAACGAACATTGATATCTACAAATCAAGCACATTGATATTTACAAATCAAGCACATGCATAGATTTTTTAATTATGAAACTAGCTCATTTACATGAATGAACTTTGATATTTGAGTGATAATTTGAAAAATGAATGAAAGAGGATGCTTTATTTGCTAATAACAATGTTTTGAGGGTGTTTTATTTAGATTCAAAAACATATTTTGAGCACATTCATTTTTCTTCATTTATATTATTGCTTAAAAGTAAATTTAGATCTCAACATTTAATTTGAATATTAAATCTAAATTATAAGCTATAAATGACAATAAAATGAAAATGATTGAACATAAATTTCACTCGCACATAAAAAAATAAAAAATATTTCATTAATATATTTTTTATACAGAAATTAATAGATCTATACAAACTTCAAAAATAAGAATGAGTGGCAATAGGGACATCCTGATTGAACATCATGGATCATCCACGTCCATTGGATCATCCATCTCCTCCATCGGGATATCCGATCATCCACGTCCATTGGATCCTCCTCCATCGGGACATCCACGTCCATAGGATCATCGAAGTTCACCGCCTGCCTCACATTTCACCCCACCGCTCCTTTCCTCCTCACCATTGTCATCCTTCTTGGGTCTTTTATAACAGATGCGCTCATCTACCTCCCCATCTTCGATCAACAAAAGCAAAGCGTTAACCCTCTCCGCAAAATTCTTATCCGTCTCCATTGCAGCGAAGGAATTAGACAAGTGCTCTCAGTGTGGATATGGAGATCTCTTTCCGCGGAGGCCATTTATAATAAGCTCGGTAAACTCCCCGCTTTAACTCTCACTCCTGCAGACTCGCTCTTGCGGCTTATGAGTTGTGCATTGATCCGCACATTTCGGCCGCGCGAATAGTTGATGGTTTTGTGAAGAATCGGGAATCCTCCTCCTGGCGAGCCTATCTTGATGTCTGCGCTGTAGCCTTCTACCTATTCCTCTGCGGCGGGTTCGCGGGTTAGCTCTAAAAACTCTCCGGGTTGCTTTGATTCGTTCCCTCCCTGCTACCTCTTCTTATTCCACTTGGAGCCGCTTCGTCTATCCACGTGCACAGCCCCCGTTAGAGCTGCTGCAGTTTTTTTTTCCTTCTTATTATTTTTATAAAAACGATTGTAATTCTAATAGTTGTTATAATTATATGATTGCGCATCACTTTCATAATTTTATGTTTCATTTTGTGCTCGCGATTCTTTTCCTCACAATTATAAACCTAATTTTGATCTCGTGCAAACTATTTGTTTGTGATCCTATAGCGTTGTCGTGTATCTTTATTGTCGTTCATCATTTGACTCTAATTGTAATTCTTACAAAATCCCTATCTTTTGTTTATAAGATTTTATCCAAGTGCATGAGGCTAAGCTGTGGTTTTAACTAATTTTTTTACTTCATGTTATATGTAGTTATATGTAGATCTTGTTCAATATTAATTGTAACTTATTTACTTCTTAGTTATATGTAGATCTTGTTCATTTTTTCTACTTTTTAAAACCTCTTACTTTTTTTTTTAGAATCTTTCAATGCAAGACTCCTTTAATACTAGCTCAAATCATTTGATAGAGAGGTAAACTACATATTTGAAATTCTGATTTGCTGATTCTCAACAATCTCATCCAATGGTAGTCTTTGGAGTTGCAGTTTTCTTGTTGCCTCTTTTCTATTGTTTGTCTTGGGAAAGATGTAATGTTTACATTGCATTTGCTCTTGTATGAATGTAGGTTGCAGATTTGCGGATAAATATATGTTTTCTGTACAAACTCGCAAACCATTGCGCTTTTGAGAAGGGCTTAGTTGAAACACATTTCATTGAGCATTTCAAAGAGGATCTTTTCATTGATTTAGGAGTTGATATAGCAGCTGGGACATCTGCTTCCTCTAAACTTGGTGTAGCATTTGTTGCAGCATGCATTTGTGAAAACCACCATAACACCTACAAGGAAAACTTTCCTGGTGNAGTGGCATCCCTCCATTATGCGGTTGCATTGAAACCGAGACCACCTACAATTTGTGGTTTGCATAATTCATGTCAAGGGAGGCAGTGCATGCCACGTCTGCCATTACCCTTACCCCAATGAGGACAAAGCTTAAGAATAAGACAGAAAAAAATGATTCTCAAAACAAATAAACCTTCCAGAATATTTCATGTTAAGATTAATGCTAAAGAGTATTGGCCAAAAGCTACTCACGTAAACCTCAAAACCAAAATAGATAACAAAATATGAGATCTTTTCTAAAATCCAAATTTGAAATGAAATTTAAATATATCTAATATTATCTCATTGCATTAAGCTATTTTTAGGTTGGTTTGTCATAAATAATNAATATGAGATCTTTTCTAAAATCCAAATTTGAAATGAAATCTAAATATATCTAATATTATCTCATTGCATTAAGCTATTTTCAGGTTGGTTTGTCATAAATAATAATAATAAATAAATGAAAGCCAAAAAAGTTACATTAGCCCCAAACCACACAAATTCATGAAGTTCTACATGGCAAGTATAACTTTTATCAATAGATTTACTAAATATATCATTAGGAATATGAGACCTAAATATTTAAAGAAGAAAAAAACAAACAGAAAGCTTACAAATTCAATTGCTTGAAGAAGTCGACGACACATTCCTTGGCGTTTATTCTTAATCCTTGTCCCAATAAAAGACATTTCAGTTACGCTATAATTNCAAACCACACAAATTCATGAAGTTCTACATGGCAAGTATAACTTTTATCAATAGATTTACTAAATATATCATCAGGAATATGAGACCTAAATATTTAAAGAAGAAAAAAACAAGCAGAAAGCTTACAAATTCAATTGCTTGAAGAAGTCGACGACACATTCCTTGGCATTTATTCTTAATCCTTGTCCCAATAAAAGACATTTCAGTTACGCTATAATCGGAAGTTGTAACTGTAGCAGCCAGCCATAAAGGGCATAGTTGGTGTTTGCAAGTATTTTAGTTGGCCACAAAGGCCTAATTTAAAAGCTTTAATAATAGTAGTTGGCAACAATGACTGTAGTTGGTACATTCAAGAGAGCAAGTTAATTGTAGAGGCTGTTGTTGTAAGTTACAATAGCAGTAATTGTCCTCAAAAGTCTTAGTTGGTGGTTTGACCCCTTTTGTTAAGAAATTGAGAACTAGGTTATAGTTGTACAACAGAGACACCACTTGTCAGTATACAACGTAAGGAAAAATATAAGTGTTATGAAAAATGTCATATTATGATTACAATAGGTATAAGCAGTGATTGTTGTATTAAACAACGACTAGTGTCCATGTCTGATGGTGTAAGGTAGTTGACCATGATCAGGAGCTACGAGGGCTAGTAGTTATCACCAACCTTCAATAATTTGTTTTGGATGCTACAACCACATTTGAAATATGATGTTTGTAAGTAAGGGTTGTCCATAACTGATGGTCGGAAGCGGCGATCGAAGGTGATGGTCTGTGGTGTTCGAAGGAGGCAAATAGGCAATGGTCGAATGTGTTCTACGTCTACAAAGTCCTGTAGTTATTATAATGTCTTTAATACATGTGTTTAGACATTACAATCATATTTGGATATGATGTTTGCAAGCAGGACCAGAGGTACTGATAATCAGTTGTCGGCGACGTCCGATGGTGTTCTACAACTGTCAAAGGCTACGGACAGCTATGGAGGTTTGTAGTTGTCTTTAGGTCTCAATACGGGTGTAAGACGTTACAATCATATTAAAATACATTGTTTAAAAGTGGAGTTTTTGGTGTCTGTTGGTCGGGGATAACAGGTGGTGATTGCCGATGGTGGTCGCTGGTTATGGAGGCTAGTAGTTATTGACAGTTCTTTTCTCGATAACAGCCTTTGAATCTCTTCTCCTCCCTGAAGAGAGAGAGAGAGTCTATTTTGGGGCCTTTTTTTAGGGGGTGTGCGGACATCCACCTAACTAGGGCTGTAAAACGGCTCGTTATTCGCGAACAACCCGTGTTCGACTTGTTCGCTATGTTAACGAGTTGAACACGAACAACACGAACAAATATTTGTTCGTTCGTGTTCGGCTCGTTTTGGCTCGAAATACTACTAATCAATTATATATATATCTATGATGAGTAGCATTTTTAAGAAAATTTATTGACTACAAGGCTACAAAGATTAATAATCAATTAAAAGTATTAATGAAGAAAATAGAATAAAAATTATTAAATTAGATTCAAATGATGTTTTAAATCTTGCCCCAATCCTTAACATCTTATGACTATGTGATTAGGGTTATCAAAATGACTCTTTGTTCGTGAACGGCTCATGTTCGACTAGTTAAAAAAACGAGCCGAACACGAGTCGAGCCTGGGCTCGAAATATAAATGAGCAGAACACGAGCTGATCCTGGGCTCGCTCGTGTTCGGCTCAATTACACCCCTACACCCAACCATACAACATCTGCTGACTCCTCTTTATCTTATATGACTTTTTAATATTGAATGTCTTAATGAATTCATAATTTAGCAATCAAATCTTGTTAGATTCCTCTCGTCAATACACTTGATTTGATTATAAATCAATCAACAGTGGAGTTCGTTTGATATTTTAATTCACCATCCAAAGCACACAAATGTGTTTTAATGCCTTGATATTGGTATGATTAGACACAAATGAAACCAATTTTAGTATCATTAGTTTCGTCTTCTTGAGACGGTCAGTTTGATACAAACATGTTGAAATCGTGACCCAAATCATTAGGAATTTGAATTTAGAATGCTTATTGTTAAAAAATACATCAAGATGCATGTTAGATAAAAATTTCTTGATGACGCAACAATTTAATTTTTTTCTTTGTTATTAATATTAAAAGCATACTTATTAATTACTTTAAAATTATATTTAAAAAAGCGTATTTTAGAATTGGGATAATTACATACAAAGCACAACGAACATTGATATCTACAAATCAAGCACATTGATATTTACAAATCAAGCACATGCATAGATTTTTTAATTATGAAACTAGCTCATTTACATGAATGAACTTTGATATTTGAGTGATAATTTGAAAAATGAATGAAAGAGGATGCTTTATTTGCTAATAACAATGTTTTGAGGGTGTTTTATTTAGATTCAAAAACATATTTTGAGCACATTCATTTTTCTTCATTTATATTATTGCTTAAAAGTAAATTTAGATCTCAACATTTAATTTGAATATTAAATCTAAATTATAAGCTATAAATGACAATAAAATGAAAATGATTGAACATAAATTTCACTCGCACATAAAAAAATAAAAAATATTTCATTAATATATTTTTTATACAGAAATTAATAGATCTATACAAACTTCAAAAATAAGAATGAGTGGCAATAGGGACATCCTGATTGAACATCATGGATCATCCACGTCCATTGGATCATCCATCTCCTCCATCGGGATATCCGATCATCCACGTCCATTGGATCCTCCTCCATCGGGACATCCACGTCCATAGGATCATCGAAGTTCACCGCCTGCCTCACATTTCACCCCACCGCTCCTTTCCTCCTCACCATTGTCATCCTTCTTGGGTCTTTTATAACAGATGCGCTCATCTACCTCCCCATCTTCGATCAACAAAAGCAAAGCGTTAACCCTCTCCGCAAAATTCTTATCCGTCTCCATTGCAGCGAAGGAATTAGACAAGTGCTCTCAGTGTGGATATGGAGATCTCTTTCCGCGGAGGCCATTTATAATAAGCTCGGTAAACTCCCCGCTTTAACTCTCACTCCTGCAGACTCGCTCTTGCGGCTTATGAGTTGTGCATTGATCCGCACATTTCGGCCGCGCGAATAGTTGATGGTTTTGTGAAGAATCGGGAATCCTCCTCCTGGCGAGCCTATCTTGATGTCTGCGCTGTAGCCTTCTACCTATTCCTCTGCGGCGGGTTCGCGGGTTAGCTCTAAAAACTCTCCGGGTTGCTTTGATTCGTTCCCTCCCTGCTACCTCTTCTTATTCCACTTGGAGCCGCTTCGTCTATCCACGTGCACAGCCCCCGTTAGAGCTGCTGCAGTTTTTTTTTCCTTCTTATTATTTTTATAAAAACGATTGTAATTCTAATAGTTGTTATAATTATATGATTGCGCATCACTTTCATAATTTTATGTTTCATTTTGTGCTCGCGATTCTTTTCCTCACAATTATAAACCTAATTTTGATCTCGTGCAAACTATTTGTTTGTGATCCTATAGCGTTGTCGTGTATCTTTATTGTCGTTCATCATTTGACTCTAATTGTAATTCTTACAAAATCCCTATCTTTTGTTTATAGGATTTTATCCAAGTGCATGAGGCTAAGCTGTGGTTTTAACTAATTTTTTTACTTCATGTTATATGTAGTTATATGTAGATCTTGTTCAATATTAATTGTAACTTATTTACTTCTTAGTTATATGTAGATCTTGTTCATTTTTTCTACTTTTTAAAACCTCTTACTTTTTTTTTTAGAATCTTTCAATGCAAGACTCCTTTAATACTAGCTCAAATCATTTGATAGAGAGGTAAACTACATATTTGAAATTCTGATTTGCTGATTCTCAACAATCTCATCCAATGGTAGTCTTTGGAGTTGCAGTTGTCCTGTTGCCTCTTTTCTATTGTTTGTCTTGGGAAAGATGTAATGTTTACATTGCATTTGCTCTTGTATGAATGTAGGTTGCAGATTTGCGGATAAATATATGTTTTCTGTACAAACTCGCAAACCATTGCGCTTTTGAGAAGGGCTTAGTTGAAACACATTTCATTGAGCATTTCAAAGAGGATCTTTTCATTGATTCAGGAGTTGATATAGCAGCTGGGACATCTGCTTCCTCCAAACTTGGTGTAGCATTTGTTGCAGCATGCAGCTGTGAAAACGACCATAACACCTACAAGGAAAACTTTCCTGGTCGGCTATATTTTTGTCAACCTTGTTTTCTAGTCTTTTTTAGCTAGTGATGTGTTAGAATCTGAATTAAATTAACATTTGCAGGTGGGGAAAAATTGTTTTCATTGTGGTATTCTAATCCACCTTTTTGAATGCATCACTCTGCCAAGCGTTTGATGAAACTTGAGTGGGAGAATGAACTTGATGGAAAATGCCTAGAACCCTTGAAACTGTTCAGCAACTGTGTATCGATAGGAAGATATTTAGTTGTGGTACTAAATATGCGCTTGAATTTGAACTGATACGTGTAAATAACAGTGTTAGCAAATCATTACTCATAGTAATCCGATCATCTTGGATGTAAACTTATATGATCATAATTTATGCATTTAAGCCTTCTTTCTCGTGAAACTTGTGCCTTTATTTCATCCCTATGCTGCTACTCTTTCTATAACCCTTAAATCAATTTTTGAGATCTCATAATTGTATGCTTCTTTCACCTATTTATGTTCGAGTTCTTTATACATATCCTAAATTTCTTAGTTTCAAAGTTTTAGTGGTCAAGGTTTTGCTAGACAATGGGGCAAAGGTTGACGAAGGGCAGCCTGTTCTAGTTCTTGAGGCCATGAGAATGGAGGTGGGTTGGACCTTAGTTTCATACTCCTGAGTGTTTTCTTGATGAACCTATTCTGCATGAACTAATCTTGTTGTTGGTTGTTTCAACATGTTGTCAAGTCTCATCGTGCTGGTTATATTTAGGGGCTTCATATTGCATCTGGACAACAAGTCTTTGACTCTGGCATTCTATTTACTGTCAAGGTATGCTGCTCTTTCAATTAACATTTATATTTCCTCACGCAATTGTAAAATTTATGATATGAATATTTACACTTTAAACATAAAAAAATAAAATATAATAATTATAATGATGATGATGGCCTGTCATGCTGAATGGGCATCCGCGAGGGTGTTCTAGGAGTGATGGGATGGTTGACATCATTTTGACCTTGAAACCATTCAATAAAAAAGCAAAGAATCCATACTTGGTAAAAAAGGCTTGCCACCATGGTGATGTATATAAAATTATTGATTTGAGCCTTTTGGAAATAACGCTTTTAAAATGCAGGATACGGTTGTAAGCATCAACTTCTCGAGGCCCAGCATTAATAGGATCATGATGTAATGTCTATTCTTTTTATAATCGGGAATGCTGGTTATTCCTGCTAACTCTAGATGATTTGCTTATTTTATGATATGAAAGTACCTTGCTTTGGATTTTGTAACTATTTAAAGATATGGATTGTTAGAAACCCCACAACTCAGCCTGCTCAAGCTACCTGGCTGACTAAAATCCATTTGGTTGCGGTAGTGGTGAGTGGATGGGAATGAATGGTTAGCCGTGAGGGACTTGGTGCCTTGTTGTTACCTAAGGCTTTTTGAAAGCTGATGTTTTCCAAAACTACTGTCTACCATTCAAGGATAATATTTCCATTTGGACCCATTGTCCCACTTTGAGCATTCAAGCTAAGAAAAGCATTTCATGTCATTGATTACATGGTTTCATTTATTTGAAGTTCGTGTTTGTTTCAAGCTATCAGATATACAAATATAATATGGAAAGGTAATTTGACAGGTAAGCATACAAAATTAAAAGAGGCAACTTATAATTTGTCAATTATGGGTATTCAAGGAAGGGAATTAAAATAGCTGTCTGGTATTGCATATAGTAAAAACTTAATATTTAAATGTGTATAGTTCCTTTTTTGTTTGAAAATTTTTGCTCTAAAAATGACAATTCTACCAAAGGGACACTTGTAAAGGGGTGTCTAATAGCTTATGATGGAAGACATGTAAAGGGAGATCCTCCAATTGAAATAAAAACTTGCCACCTTTGAGAGGAGACTACTCCAAGAGGTCACCCACAATCACTATGGTGACTCACCGAATCGAGAGGATGAAGTGCATTTCATATATTGGGAATTTTTAAATGATGAAGAACCAATACCCAAGCNCTTTCAATTAACATTTATATTTCCTCACGCAATTGCAAACTTTATGATATGAATATTTACACTTTAAACATAGAAAAAAATAAAATATAATAATTATAATGATAATGATGGCCTGTCATGCTGAATGGGCATGCGCGAGAGTGTTCTAGGAGTGTTGGGATGGTTGACATCATTTTGACCTTGAAACCCTTCAATAAAAAAGCAAAGAATCCATACTTGGTAAAAGAGGCTTGCCACCATGGCGATGTATATAAATTTTTTGACTTGAGCCTTTTGGAAATAACACTTTTAAAATGCAGGGTACGGTTGTAAGCATCAACTTCTCGAGGCCCGACATTAATAGGATCATGATGTAATGTCTATTCTTTTTATAATCGGGAATGCTGGTTATTCCTGCTAACTCTAGATGATTTGCTTATTTTATGATATGAAAGTACCTTGCTTTGGATTTTGTAACTATTTAAAGATATGGATTGTTAGAAACCCCACAACTCAGCCTGCTCAAGCTACCTGGCTGACTAAAATCCATTTGGTTGCGGTAGTGGTGAGTGGATGGGAATGATTGGTTAGCCGTGAGGGACTTGGTGCCTAGTTGTTACCTAAGGCTTTTAGAAAGCTGATGTTTTCCAAAACTACTGTCTACCATTCAAGGATAATATTTCCATTTGGACCCATTGTCCCACTTTGAATATTCAAGCTAAGAAAAGCATTTCATATCATTGATTACATGGTTTCATTTATTTGAAGTTCGTGTTTGTTTCAAGCTATCATATATACAAATATAATTTGGAAAGGTAATTTGACAGGTAAGCATAAAAATTTAAAAGAGGCAACTTATAATTTGTCAATTATGGGTGTATTCAAGGAAGGGAATTAAAATAGCTGTCTGGTATTGCATATAATAAAAACTTAATATGTAAATATGCATAGTTCCTTTTTTGTTTGAAAATTTTTGCTCTAAAAATTTTATCATGTTCTGGAAAAATTGTTAAAAAGTTGTGCTACAGATTGATATATTGTGTTTTTTTCACACTTAAACCGTATCTTTTGCTTCTCTGATTTGAGAAACAATAGATAAAGATATTATGTATCTTATTAATTTGAAATTTTTTG
>JXCR01140297.1:51718-70720 GCA_002079205.1 Phalaenopsis hybrid cultivar | reverse complement strand
CACACACACACACACACACACACACACACACACACACACACACACACACACACACACACACGTGGGGGTGTTAATATATTCACATTATGTTTACATGTAAATTTTTTTGGCTACATATAAATTGTTAGGTGAAGCTGTAAGAAAATAAAATTGGTTTATAAGTTGATTTATATTTATTAATGATTAATTTTTAAATTTTAATTAAGCCTGATTAATTTAATAATTAGTAGTGATAATTTAAAAGATTTTTATATAGTTACATATCAAATTTCTAAATGTATATTTTGACATGCATAACATCCAAATCTTTAACATTAAATAGAAAATATCATAATTATTAATTTTTTACTAATTTTTTAAACGTGTAGAGTTTTATAACAAAAAAGTGTTATAAAGGCATACATTAAATTTCACATGTTAGAAATGTAAATTTCTTTAAAAAACAACAATATTACTAAATAAATAAAATTTAATTCATAAGGAGTGAGATAGCAAGAGCGAATCGTGTTGAGTGAGATTGGAGGGAGGGATCTATATTTGCGTACGTACGACGTACACAGCACTGCCTACGTCGGAGGTTATTCAGAAGGTAATGGGGAATTATATTCAAATTATAGCTTCTCATAACTTCCTTGCAACTTACCTAGCTACAATTACTGGAACTACAAAAATGTTGAACTTATTTACCCTTAGGTTAGGCGCGAGAGAGGTTAAGGATATAAATCGCATATAACCCCCTCTACCCAGTAACGATGTAAGCAGCGCTGCGTACACACAAATATTTTGCGGAGGGAGGGGCGTGAGTGCAAGAAGATCGAAGTGGGAGGGAGACGCCAACAAAGGAAGTGAAAAATTTTGGTGCGATAGATGTACGCAATGCTGCGTGTGATATTGGGGTTATACCGAGGGTATAAGGGGTTACTTCCGCGGTATAACCCCTTATAACCTCCCCGATACTTTCTGTAACTTATCTGTATCATATCACACGCAATAGATATAATCTCTTGTAACTTATCTGTAAAATCCCTGTAACCTATGACCTATTTGTAACCTATGTGTAACATATCTATCTGTACCGGTAACCCGCTTGTTCCCCAATATCGCACGCAATTTTTTTCCCAATGGAGGGGAAGGCGGTGGATGGGAGAAAGATTAGGAGAGGCGCAACGTGGGATTCCCGCAACGTGGGTGAGGTTCGGTTGCTTAATTCCGTTGGTCATTGTCATGGAGCCAATCAAAGATGGTAAGATGCCCTAGTTTCTTCTGCTTTCTCTTTTCTTTCTGCTTTTTAATGCTTTGTCGAGCTTCTTCCATGGAGGAGGTGCCGGCTATAGGTTACGCGTCTCCTTAACCTCGTCTCTTCTTTCTGCAAACTTAGATGTTTCAGGAAACTTACTCAAATCAAATGATATTTTACTCGTAATAACCTTAATAACTGTGTTTCAGTATTTCAACCATAATTAACTATTTTAAGTTGGTTTTTTAAATCTAATGTGGCATAGGTTGAATTAAATAGGTATTGTGATCATGATAAAGAGAGTTCAAAACAAGTCGATCAGTTAAACATGACTAATCCGCCATATGGAATAAATTTTCGAAATACATAGTGATCTCACCTGGAAAATCAAGTCGGGAAAGCTATTTGTCTTATTCTTTAAGAAATTGAGAAAATTGCTACTTGATACCGAGATTCTTTGAAATAATCAAAGGGACTTCGTATATGGTATCAAGATCAGTTGAAGTTCTCAATGCTGCTCTGTCAAATCTGAATTTGCCCATGTTGCAATGCTACTCGGCAGCCCAAAGCAAATTTGTTAGATTTTATTAGAATTTGTCTGGTGAAATCGATTGCTACTTTACTTTACTTCAAATTTATCATAGTCCTCAGTATAATTAGAAAGTTATAGGGTTAAATTTATTCATTATATAACAAACATTTATTAAAGCTATATAATTGCATTTTGATTGGACAAATGTTGCTTTTTTATAGAATTTACTTTTAATCCAAATCTGTAAATAGGGTATTAGTTACGTCTGTTCTGTACTTTATGGAAATTTAGTAAAATATTTGTATCCGTTTGTTCTTTTTATCTCTCCTCTTTTTCTCCTTAACTTGACCCGTATGTATTAGTTTGGTTCTAGTGTCACTCATGAACAAGTTTGGATCTAATATTCTCTATGAAACGACAAGCATGTATTGATGCCTAGGACAAGAATTCATACAATAAATCATTTAGAAGAAAAATATGAGTTCAAGAACATTTTATCATTCCTAAGCAATTGAATCAAATGGTAAGCCATCTTACAGAAAGGATGCAAGGAATTTTGTAGCTCTTCCAATAAAATTTCTCTCTTATTCACCCTCTCTGACAATGCAACTTCATCAATATATCACATCATCATAGACTTTATTTCCCTTCATCAAACTCTCTTGAATGACCATCATCATATTGAATAGAGAATCTAGAAAATAATAATCTTCTCTTCATCCGAAGGAACTTTCAGTTAATCTGACATAATGTCTTCTTTGGTTAGATAATGGAGTCTCAACTTTTACCAAAGTTCAAAATGCCTATTTTGAAAGCTTACAAAGGGAAGTTGGACTTGTGCTTGATTTGAGTCAACAGGTTTCTTACTATAACTGATTTTAAGTGTCAAATACTCTTCACAACATTTAAGGAAGCATTTTGAAAATGGTTCCCGAGTATTCCTCTTGGGGGTATCAAAAGTTTTATAAAGTTTAAGTGATTTCCTATCCATAGTTTGCTAGGGCACAACGGTTCCTAAACAACTCACAAGCCTCATTGAATATTAGACTGGAACCAAACAATTGCCTTCGACATTTTATTATTCATTTGATGAATGTCAAAGATTTATGACCTATTCTCGCCTAAGCAACACTTATCTAAGGCCTTAGATAAAAACCATTCATATATGTACTTGGATTGCAACGATCAAAGGCCTTAGTCGAATTGTTAAAACTCGCAATACTCAAATAAACACGAAAGAGTTAAACAATGAAAAAATTTCTATTCTAAGAACTAGGCATTTAGAAGGTAGTGGAGCATCAAAAACATCCATGGGAGCTATTTCTTTCTCCACACCACAAGAGGGATGTGATTCTTTATTGACACAGGAGGAAGAGGAACTGACTCTAGAGTAGGTTTAGTTCCATTCCCGAATGAACACTCTGACAGGTCGATAGAAGAGTGTTGCCTAGCTTCAGCTCTTACAGGCACATTAAGATACGAGGAGTCGGGAGGACGACGATCGGTCGGTTGTGATGAGGATAAATGTGTGTCGGTCGGTGACTGAACGTTTGATGTTCTCACTTCATTCCCAACCTTCAGAGGCACTCGACCTCAGTATAAATGACGTTCAAATTACCTCACCTGCATCTTATGAAAATTTTTTTGGGTTTTGTGCAGCAATAGTGATTTCGTTGGTTAACACATTTTGTATCACGATAGTCACTTCAGATTTAGAAAAAAATAAAGCAGGCACCTATAGTATATGCGCTAACGACAACCACCTTCCCAGATTCCCCTTGGATTTACTCTCTGTTTGAAAGGGCAAGCTTACCTATTGGTTTTATCTTAGAGGCTTTCTCCTCTTCTTCCTTCACATGGATAGCCTCTTTGACATTTGAGGCTTTTCATTGATCCTCTGTCATCCGACCAAACTTATCCGGTCGCACGACCCAATCAACAATCTTCTTCTCGGTATACTGAGGAACGAACAATGGTTTTTTCTCAATTTTTTCCCCATTAGGCACCAAATGTTTCAGAAGCATCTTGGTTCTGCTCACTAGCATATTCTAAGGGGTGACATTGATTCCTCGGCCGCAGGAGCAAGATCTGCCTAGAAACTACTTTCTCCATTCTCAAAACTTGGAGTCAGTCTATAACCGACAGAAAATCGGGCGAGACCATCCTTGTCAATTTTGAATGAAATATAGTAGTAAAACAAGTCAGTCGACCATGATATGCCCTAATGGTGGCAAAAGATGATGAACACCATAATCGTGGTTGATTGAGTTTGACATGATTTGCGTGGGCATTACTCTATATCGATTGAAAACACCCTTTAGCTCAGTACATGGTTTTAACCGATAGAACGCTAGATCATCTCCACACATGCTTGTTGCCTGATCAGTACCCCTAACTGCCTGAAGCTTCACAATATCGTCGAATACGTACTCCATCAACTTCGACATGTCATCTTCAGTTAGGACAGAAGAATCAACTGCCAGGTAAGTTCCAAAAACCTTTGGAGAGTACTTACTAGCCACGAGGGAAAATGAAATATGGGAAAGGGTTAAGATAAATTTGGAAAAGTCTCAAGCATGCTGCTCTTTAACTTTTTTATAATAAGGGGCGTAAGTCGAAAAACCCAAAGGGTAATCATTTCAAATACCCTGGTATTGAAAAAAATAGGTCACACCACATCATGTCAATAATAAAACATAAAAATATAATAAATAGTTTTTTACAAAAACCTTTACATAAAACTATTCGGAAAGGAAATATTTAACAAAAAAATCTTTGACCGCTTGAGTCGAGACATGCCCTCGATTAAGTAGCCAAAAAATAGCCCTTCGCCTAATTTAAAATAGTTCCCCTCATAAATCTCATGTTGTGTTCAATCGAGCTGCAGCTCTGTTCAAAGAAATACCACCTTTTCACGAAGAAAGTGCATTCCTCCTTCCATCCTCTTTGACCCAAGCCTGCAGGTCTCGAATGATATCACTATCTAATCCTCTGGCTGCACGTTCAAACGAATCCACCATTTCATTTACTCTAGGCTCCAACGACCCGGAAGACTGCTGTTGACCACCGTCTATCCCTCAGAAAGTAGTAAAAAGATTAGCTAGCTGATTAAATGATCTGTTGTTGAACATCTTTTATTGAATGTTGAAGCGCAGTCGGAATTGAAATAGAGTTGGTAACAACATGGATTAGTCGAATGCCCGAACCAGGCGGAACCCCAACATCTGGATCTGCATCAAGTTACAATGTGAAAGAGGAGAAATTTAGATTAAAAACAACCAGTCAATCATACATGACAACCTACCTAATTCGGAGGAAGTTTTGGGTAAATCTTGGATAAATGCATTATTCTTCTGTACTCCGGGTATTTGTCACATTCTTTAAGTACTTGAGAAAATTGCTACTTGATATCGAGATTATTTGAGTTAATCAAAGCGACTTGGTATTTAGTACTAAGGTCACTTGAAGTTCTTAGTGCTACTCTCTCAAATCTGAATTCGTCCATGCTGCAAAGCTACACGACATCCCACGGTAAATTTGTTAGACTATTAGAACTCAACCAAGTGAAGTTGATTGTAACTTAAAACTTCTTTGAATTTACCAGAAGTCTTTAGTATAATTAGAAAGTTATAGGTTAGTTAAATTTATTGATTATATAACAAACATTTTATAAATTTTGCTATGTAAGTGTATTTTAACACTGACGATGCCGGTCCCAAGCCCGGATTCAAAAAGTGGAGGGTTGCTTTACGTAGTCACAACCAACGTAAAACTTGTCAAAAAAGGTTGCGTTAGGTAATCGACAGCCAGCGTAAAACTTGTTGAAAAAAAATCATGACATGAATCATTTTGATCATGTGTAAGTGCTAGGGCGTCCCCTGGAAGCGACGCGCTGTATAGCCTGAATACAGTGAAAAGTATGCTAGGGCGTCCCCTGGAAGCGACACGCTGTATAGCCTGAATACAGTGAAAAGTGTGCAAGAGCCGCTACACCGGCGCTCGGGTGTAGTGTTAAATAAGAAAGAGTTCTCACATTACGGGCGAATGCGGGTAAAAAAGTTAGTCCATGAAACTAATGAAACTAATATTAGGATAGGATCTTGGAATATAGGCACTCTCAATGGTAAATTAATGGAATTAGTTGATATTATGATTCATAGGAAAATTAATATCTTATGTATTCAAGAAACTAAGTGGGTTGGAGAAAAGACTAAGGAGATTGATAATTTAGGTTTTAATCTTTGGTATTCTGGTAAGAGTCGCACTAGAAATACGGTATAATTATAGATAAGAGTTTGAAAGATAATGTTGTAAAAATTAATAGAGTTGGTGATAAAATTATAGCCCTTAAGATTTTCATTGATACTAAGATTTTTAATATTATAAGTGCTTATGCTCCTCAAGTAGGTTTAGATACTGGGTCTAAAGATAAATTTTGGAATGACTTAGAATACTTAATCCAAATGATACCTCTTGATTTGCATAACCGTTACCCGACACAGGATCACTGAAGTCGCCAAGGCTATTTGCTTAAGCACTATGACTACCCATCTAATTTGTTGAATGAATTTGCCGAGACTTTAAGCTATTTGCTAGGTTAAATTGAAGTCATTGAAGATTTCGTTAGAACTGATTGTCTCCATGTGAAGTGAACAAATACTTTATTTAAACTTATTCATTTTATAATAAGCATTTTTTAAGCCTATGTATCTAATTGTTTGTATATAGCTGTTCTAGTAGAGTCGTGGACTTATAAGTAGGGGATCAGAAGGTAAGGTTGGCACATCAAATCATTTACATTTCTTATGTTTTCTTGGCAATCTTGTAAAATTCCATGGCTTCTCTCTTTCAGTTTTCTTTCTCTTTCATTTTTTTCTCTTTTTCTTTGCTTGATGTATTCTTATTAGTAAAGTTTTAATGTCATCCACAAATAAATTTGCATTCAGCACTGCATATATTTTTTTCTCTGTTTATCTCAAACTAATTTCTACTTTGCCAAATGCCACTATAATATTTGTTTCATTTCAATCATCTTTTCTTTTTTTTTTTCTCTAATGCATTGATGATCAGCATCCAACTTATTGTTTTCTTTCTGAATATTAGGCCAGACAAAATATTGAGGTAGTAGAGCAATTTCGTTGTAAACCATAGACATCAGAGATGCAATCTGTTTCAGCGATTTCAGAAGTCCCACTTACACGGTAAATTTTTCGAACAATTAGAAATTTGTTTTTGTGTTTCTATTATTTGATTCAAATTTCTTTTTTCCATTTGCTTAGTGGTTTGATCGAATGCCTGTTTTGTTTAAGAGATCAGAATTGAAGTTTCAATGTTTTGTAGTAGTGATAATATATTTCTAATAGTATTTGGAGTTGTTCTACTTGTCTTTCTTATTAACAGCAAGTTCTACAAAGCAGCCACCACTTCAGCTCCAACATACAAAAAGAATCAACATAGATTATATTTTTCCTATTTCACAATCTTTGAAAGGTTGCCAAGAAGAACTATCTTCCCCATAAAGTCATCTTTGAGCATCATGAATGATTATATTTTAAAGGGAGAGCCAACAAATCAAGTAAAAGATGGTGTGGTAATCGTCGACCATGGATCTCGGCGGCAAGAATCTAATCATATGTTAAGTAAGAAGTTTTTATATGCTGCATTATTTCAATCATTTTTCTGTCTTTGTGCATTTCTTTCTTTGTGAGGTTAGTTTTATTTCTTCCTTTGCCTTGTTTTATTGGTGCTGGGTTGTTGGAAGCACGGCTAATGAGATTTCCAGCTGAACTGCAGATGATTTTGTAGCAATGTTTAAAAGTAGAACTGGTTATCAAGTAGTGGAGCCTGCACATATGGTACATTTTGATTATGCTTTTTTTATTGGTTATACAACCATGTTTATATTATTGTAATCAATTTGTTTTCTTATGGTTTGATTGAACTGTTTGAAGTTAGATAATTAAACTTGTTGCCACCTTTTTCCAAAAATTTTCTTTGAAATAAGGGTAACGGTCAGATGGGCTTTACATATTTATATTTGATAAATGTCTCTCATGAAAAATGGAAAATCCGTAGAAGGCCTTTTTTTGCATTAAACTTTGTTATATGCAAGCAATCCTCTTATTTGTTAGCTATAAATTTTTTGTGAAAGACGTGGACGACTACCTAGTTCGAGATTTGTAAAAATTGATTAGCGTATCTTCAAAAACATAGTTGTACAGTATTTATGCGTTAAAAACATGATTATATAACTTTATTGACGAAACTGATGTTTTATATATGTTTTACATGTCAAAATATTGTTGTGCAGCATTATTTATTTAGACTATATTGAACACATATTACATTTGACCTAGTAGGAGTTATCGCCGCAGCTTTGGCTAGAAACCTGACCAATTCTGGTTCAGTTTCTTTGTAGGCTAAGTTATGATTTGTACAGATTTTTTAGTTTGACTGGCCATTGTCTAGTGTGAAACTCTTCACATATATGCATACGTTGTGCTTCTCTTCCAAATATGGGTTTAAGATTTGTGTAGGTTAAAAGAAATAATTGCTCAAAAACCTCTTCTATTCATTAAAGACTTGGGCTTATATAGAGCCTTACAGTGTTTTTTCCAAACAAATCTCTGGACTTATTCTATATTTCCTATTTGCAAATAGGACCCTAAACTATATATAATTCTCAACACTCCCCCTCAAAATGGGCAAAAGATAGTCACTAAGCCCCCATTTTGTCACACAACCTAGATAAATCTAATCAGCTAAGTCCCTTGGCGAGGCAATCGGCTACTTGCTATCTAGTAGCTACATGACTTACCTCAAGTAATCTACTATTCAACTTCTCTTTGATGAAGAACCTATCAATCTTCACATGCTCGGTTCTATCGTGCTGCATCGGGTTGTTGGCAATGCTGATTGTTGACTTGTTGTCGAACCATAACTTCATTTTGAGCTCTTTGGTCCACCTTGAGCTCTGCCAATAGAGCTCTCAACCATAACACCTCGACAACTCCTAAAGCCATAGACCTATACTCTGCCTTTGCCGTCGACCTCGCAACTACTGGTTTTTTCTTGCTCTTCCAAAGGACCAAATTACCTTCTACAAACATGCAATATCTTGATGTGAACCTCCTGTCATCAGCACAACTAGCCCAATCAGAGTCATAATATCCCTCAATACCTAAATGCCCATTTTTTTGACGATTAACCTCTTCCCTGATGACTCAAGTATCTCAAAATCTGATACGCTACATCCATATGCCCCTTCCTCGAATCATGCATGTACTAACTCACCCCGCTTACTGCAAATGATATATCAGGATGAGTGTGACTCAGATAGATGAGATGCCATACCAACCTCTGTCATTTCTCACGATTAACTAGCTCTCTTGCCTTTGCGCTCAACTCTCTATTCTGATTAATTGGTGAAAATGTAGGTTTGCATCCCAACATGCATTCATCTCTATGCAAGTTTAGCACATTCTTCCTTTAAGATAAAATAATCCTCTCTGCTCCACGAGCCACCTCAATCTCGAGGAAGTATCTAAGCTGTCTCTGGTCCTTCACCTCAAACTCTTTGCCTAAACTTTCCTTCAACGAAGCATTCTCTCCCTCATCATCACTAGTGACAATTATATCATTAACATACACAACAACAATAATAATGTGACCATCATGTCGTTGAAGTCATTGATCTGTTTATAGCCCATGGTTACCATTGCTTTCCTGAACCCGTGAAATCAAGCTCTAGAAGGCTGCTTCAAACCGTATAGCGACTTCCTGAATCTACATATCTTGCCCACTGTTTGATTTGTGTCAAAGCCTGAGGGTATCTCCATGTACTCCTTTAGCAGATCCCCTTGAAGAAACACATTCTTCACATCCATTTGGTGTAAGTTCCATCCACTATTCATGGTTAGAAAGACGACTATACTGACTGTGTTCATCTTTGTCACTTGTGCAAATTTCTCATCATAGACGATGTTATGCGTCAGACTATAGCCTTTCACATCCAACCATGTTTTGTAGCAATCAATCTTTCCTTTTTGAGGCCTGCTTCACTGTGAAGACTCATTTACACCTGATTGCCTTTTTTCCTTTACAGGTAGTAACATGAGCTTCCATGTTTTGTTCTTATCGAGAGCACCAACTTCTTCCTCCAACATTGCAACCTTTCACTATGGATCCTCCTTAGCTACATGCTAATACTTGGGTATAGAGACAGTATCCAAAGATGCAATGAATGCTCCATGTAAAGGTGATATGTTAGATTATGAGACAAACTAGGTAATGTCTTGTGAGAAACCAAAACGATCAGGAGGATGACTCGTATTGTTGCGAGATGTCCTCTTTAATGTTATGAGAGTGGGAGGAGATTGGAAATAAATCATATTACCTATGTAATCGAATTCTGAGATGGATGGTGTAGGTGTCTCAGGAGTTGAGGTGGACTTGTTGGCATGAGTGGCACGTCAGACATTGTTCTCTCTTCTGTCTTCTCTTTGTATACACCCTCAGCTCCCTTTGGGCTTAAATCCTGCCACCCTCAGTCTCATTTTTCTCATTTTTTGACTCTTCCTCAGTCTATCCTTCTCAGAAAATGGGACAAGGCATTGTTCTCATATGTATCAATCCCTCACCATCATTAATCCTCCTCTCTCGCCTCGTAACTTCAACATCTAACAAGTTATGAAAGAGTGAGTCCACCTCTAAGGTGTAATATGATTCAAATTCTCTAAAAGTCACATCCATACTCTCAAACAGTCTCTTCTTTATTGAACTTCAACAAACATATCCTTTTAAGTGGTAGAAGAACCCACGAAAATACACTTCACAGCTTTGAGATTCAGCTTTTTTATTGATGGTATTTTATTCTTCACAAAACATACACAACCAAATACATTTAATTAGAGGTTCCCACAATTATTTTCTTTTAATAATTCACAAGGAGATTGTCACTCCGACACTCTTATCGGCATTCTATTGATCAATTTAGCGGTTGACAAAATAACTTGCCCCCACAATTGTTTTGGGACATTCAACAAGATCATCATGCTTCGGGCTACCTCTTGAAGCTGTCTATTTTTTGTCTCTACTACATTTCGTGCCGATGTGTATGGACATATGATTGGATGTTGTTTCTCTTATGTTGACAAGTACTCCCCAAACTTATCAAACCTCAATACCTTCACTATTGTACCGTATAGAGTCTAAATCGCCTTGTGATAGTCTTTAAAGCAGACAAACACATCACATTTATTTCTCATCAGATTTAACCAATTAACATAAGAAAAACAATAAATGAAAGTTACAAAATATCTATAGTCATTCATCAATGTTGTAAAATAATGTTCTCTTACATTTGAGTGCACTAAATGAAAAATACATGAACTATTATCAAAACTAACATAAGAGCTTCTGGTTTGCTTACCAAACTCACAAGCATCACATACAAGTGTTTTGTTTATTTGTCTTTTCATATAAAGATGGATATAAATGACCTAATAGACTAAACGAAGGGTGTCTCATGTGCTTGTGATGTGGCAACAACACATCCTTCACACTCCTCCCAGATTCTCTTACTCCAACACTTTCTACAATGGATGTCAATGCTGAGTCCATCCCCTCTTTATTTAAGTACTAGAGTCCACTATGCTACGTACCAGTTTCATTCACTTTAAAGATCATATTAGAAATATAAAATAAAATAATATATTTTAGTTGAAGTATAATGACACTAATGGATAGAAGGTTCACCGGAAAGGAATGAACATGCAAAACATTGGACATAGTCATAGATTTGGTACATCTCATTATACTCTTGCCAATCACATGATGTGTTGTACCACCAGTGGTCTGAATGTACTCTTGAACTGCTAGGTGAGTATATGAAGAACAACATCTCCTATTATCTATTCTGATGATTTTGTGGTGGATATATAGGCAAGAGCATGTGTATTACGAGTACTTTTTGTTGAGTGAGCATAAGTAGCAATGTTCTTTTTGGATGACGATAATATGGATGCATCGTCAGTTACATAACACATCGCTCTGTGCTTTCTCTTCAATATATCCAATAACTCATGATCCTTAGCGGTAAATATCACTTCTGTCTCTCCATCGTTCTCCACTATCATTAGATTTGCCTCCGCAATTACGACCACGGCCTCTAGACTGTCCACGTCCATCTATCGCTTTCTCCTTGGGTGGCTTTGAACAAGCCTTACTCAGTTGTCCTATTTCTCCATAGTTGTAGCACTTGCGAGTCTCTCTCCAGGCATCTGTCATATCTGAGCTCAAGACGTTCAAAGCTGATCGCGTACTTGGAAGTCTACTCAGCCCAAAGCGTAGCTTCATGAGACTCTCCTCCCGCATCATCGTGGCGTTGGCCTCTTCCAGTGAAGGAATCATTGCCTGGGCTAGGACATATTTTCACTAATGTCGAGTTGTGGTGATATAGGGTGCAAGAAGAATCGATTGAGTTTTTAGGTGCAAGGCAATGCATTTGCGATCCTCCACTCATTCCTCTCAACACTGTCACTCTTTAACTCGACCTCGTCAGATATTCTTCTAATCTCTTCCTTACTAAAGCAGCCTCGATCCGACGTCCAACTCAGATATATGGTTGGTCCATCGAGCTTCAGATCCACATGAGGGAGATTTAGCTGCACATGCGTCGGAGCACGTGCTGAGGTAGTGGCTCCCATCGAGACGCTAGCACTTTGTATGAACTCGACCAAGACCTTTAGAAATTCAGGATCTATGTTTTCCAGAAGTTCCAATCCTTTACCTCTCACACTATCTCCATTTCCTGACATTCATAATCATAAGGATCAAAGTTTAGATCACTGATATCACATGCTAATTTCTTCCTGCAAGCTCGTGCGATCCGCTTTGCCTTAGCCTGCTCGAAGTTGCAATTCCTTTGTCCCGCATGCAAAACTACGGTCACTTCGTTCCTTCGCCTCCCTGTCATCGAGTGCTACTCCAGCTGCTCTGCTACCTTCCTCACGTCCAAGCTGAGCGTAATATTATAGAAGCCCTCACTCTTCCCTACAACCTAACAACCAAAACCATAGAGAGTGCAACCTTAATGCTTCAGAGCATAGACGACATCCATCGCAGTAATAGTCTTGCGACCAGTGTGCTTTGTATAGAGGACAACATCGCAGATAACTTTCTCGAGAAAGAACTTAAGCATGTCGCGAGTCTCCTCATAGAACAAGCCGCTTATGCGCTTGACTTTGCTCTTGACAAGCCAGACAAAGAATCACCAGCTTTATGATGCCCTGAATGTTTGTAGCAGACGATCTTGTGGTGGCGCATCTCGCCGCCCTTTCCAGTCGCAATCTTAACTTGCTGGGAAGGCGGCGATGTGACCGACCTCTATGATATAGTCCCGACTAGAGCTTGTTGGGAAGGCGACAACGAAGATGCTCGGCTAGGTTAGGCTCTGATACCAAAAAGAAATGCTCAAAAAGTTCATTTATTCATTAATGACATGAGCTTATATAGCGCCTTGCAACATTCTTTATAAATAAACCCCTAGACTTATTATATTTTTCCTATTCACAAATATTCACCCCAAACTATATACAATTTTCAACAAGTTTCGATGTTGTGTTTGAAATGCTTTTATTTTAATCTTTGAGATGCCTTAATAAACTCATAACCTAAAATTGAACCAGTTAATTTTTTTTTTTAATATTTTCCTTTTTTTGGCAATAGTTCAATGAATTAGATTAAACTTTATGATTCTAAAATGTTTATAATTGAATAAACTCAATATGAACGCCTTTTAACCGTGCAAGAAGGTAATATATTTATTGCCTTGCAATTTTGTGTCAAGTATTGTCACCACTCAATCGGGGTTTGAAATTAGCTAAGACAGGAATGGACGGTCGAATAATAAAAATTAAAATTATTCTATAAGTAATATTATAATATATGAAAGATCCAATAAAAATAAATTAAAGCAGTACATTTAAATTTTACCTCATTTTTGGTTGTCCTTGTTGTCTGTGAATACTTTCTCTTCCATCGCTCACCTTTTAATCAATTAATTAAACCTGTAAAATTAGTTAAAACAATATTAAGTTAAACAAAGTTAATGATACTCATGCTCCTAATCTATAGTAATTCAATGAAAAGAAAGATAATATGTATGCCAATTAAATAGAATAAAAAATATAAGAGTATTTGACGGTTTGTACTACCTAATATAATCATTCTTGCATGCTTGACTTCTTCTCTCCTCCTTCGCACCTCTACTTATTCTTTTAACTTCTTCTTCTCCTCCTTCGACTTCTCGAACCCCCAAGGTAGGTTGGAAGCGATCCTGCCTTTCTGCCTCCTTTGCTTTCGGTCGTATAGATCCTCCTTTTCCTCTTCCTATTGCTCAGGTAGGCACAGGAGGCCACGCTGAGTGTCTCACGCCCGATTACTTGTGTCAATGGAGCAAAATGGCTCGATTCAATTTCTCCTTCCTTCGCTTGCTGTTCGCGGCAGTTGTTAGTCATTCAAGCTATGTCAAGCACGATGTGGAGGGAAATGATGCACCTGGTGAGTTGCTCATCTTCTTCTCCTATCTTACTCTCTCTTTTTCTTATATTCCCTCTTTCTTTCTAGCTCTCTGTTTCTATCATTCAATTTCTACTCTCTTAGAAAGGGATATGCGACTCATAAAAACAAAACGAAAGGTGCTTATTTGTATGCCTATTCGATTATTAATTTTATTATCATTTTTTTTACTGGTTATTACAAGTATTGGGAAGACATAAAAGATTTATTGTTTTGGTTAGATGTGCTTTTAATTTTTCTGTCAATCCTTTATATTGTTATGCTTTGTATAATTTCGTTTATGCTCTTCTCTATACTCATCATCACATGTGAAATTAATTTTGTGGGTACAGCTTTCCATTTGCTGGATTGCTTATATTCTTACGACCGTTTGTGGGAGCAGTTAAAAATAAAAAAGCAGTCTTAATGAAACGAAACATGTCTATAATGGTAAAGTTATTGAATTACAGGAATTGGCTGAACCAACAATTAAAGATGCATTCAGGCGATGCGTGCAGCAAGGAGCAAATCATATTATTATTAGCCCTTTTTTCCTCTTGCCAGGGCGACATTGGTATAAGGTAATGCTCTGAATTCATGAATTTCTGAAAAGTTTTATGCTAGCTTGTGCTTTCTTTTGACATTTTACCATCTAAAATAAAAAAAAAATGAAATAAAGTACACTGTTATATTAATTTGTGAAATACAGGACATCCCTGCATTGGTGGCTGAAGCAGCTGGAGAGTACTCTGGCATATCCTATATCATTACTGCACCTCTTGGCTTGCATGAACTCATGGTGGTATGATTTCATCGTCATCCTCCCTTTTGCCGTATTAACTTTTTTGAGTGCATATTGTTCAATTTTTTTTGCATTATTATCATGCTTAATTTCTCGGAAAGTAAACTTAACTTTTAAATGTTCTAAACTTGAATCCCTGTTCCCACTAGAAAAGGCATTCAACCAAACACACCTGACTATCTAGCAAGGAGCATGAACCCTTTGCATTCCAGAGTGCCCTTGTTGGATGTAGGTAGCATATTCATGTTATATTACATCTAATGTGTGATGCGCCTACAAGTGTAATTAAACTAGCTATATACTTGTGTTATAGTTTTTCTTGTCAAACCCCGTGTTCGAATGTGGTACACTAGACAACACAACGCATGATGAAAAAAAAAAGCATGTTTTGCATTCTCAAAAGAAAAAGAGTATGCTAGTAATAACAAAAAGAAATTTATTTTAATACATAAATAAGAATACAACTGATACTATCGCAACCTGGTCCGTGGCTTGTAGTTAACCCAGACGAGAACGAACGATCGGATGGTGGAAATCAATTCTCTATTATTCTAATTCTATTGCTAACAATTTAATATTCAAATAATACAATAAAGAGCCAACTAAATAAAGCAATAAATTAATAAGTAAAAATTTGTACTTTTCTGTTTGTTGTTCCAACTTCTATGCACATTTGCTCTTCTTCTATTTATCTTGTTTAAATGTTTAAAATCTAGAAATAATATTAAAGCAACATAATAAGTTAACGAAATATAACGTAGGAGTAATCACTCTACTAAACTACAGTAATACAAGGAGAATGATATAATATGTTTGGGAGTCTATAAAAAANTATATATATATATATATATATATATATATATATATATATATATATATATATATATATATATTCAATTTGTCATGGAACATAAACTTTTTTATCGTACTCACTGTAAGATGTTTGGACATACACTTGATAAATGTCACAGGCTTCATCCAAACTTGAAAGCTAAAGCTAAGCAAACAAAGAGGGGTCTAACCTCATTGCTATGGACACATCTGCTCAATCTGTGGAGGAAGTCCCCACAAGACAGGATTTACTTATGGATCCCCCCTTGCCAACACCACAATTCCTGATGAAGAACACCACACTACAAGTACAGATCCAAATGTGTTTATACCACTCATTGTTATTGAAGAAAACCCACTTACATGCCAGGACACATGAGAACGCTCCCCTGATCCGATAAAAGATCAGCTTATACAACAAGTAGTTGCTTCTATTGTTCAAAAACCTACACATGTTCGACACACTTTAGACCAATCCACTGACCAGACTAGCCAATCTTCGGATGAGGAATGACAAGTCTATTCCAGGAGAAAGAAGAAGAATGGAGGCAGACTCGAGCTCAAGAGTTTATTGGATGATACATTGACTACTACTGGCAATGACACTCATCTCACCAATTTATTAGCTGACTCCTTCCCTAGAACTAGAGGCAGAGGCAAGACAAAATTGGGTCGCTCTTTAGTTACCTGATAATCCGGATTTTGACACTTTTTGGTTTTATTTTCTTTAGGTCTCTCATGTATTGAGGGCATGCTCAACTTATTTTTTCATGGTATTCATGCATTATTTGTAAGCTTTATTGATTTGAAATTTCAGCAAACATATCTTAAGTTGTGGTGCATTATTCAATTTTTGGTTTGGGAATGTCCGTGTGGCTTTTACTTTTTTTGTTAAATCATTTACTATTTGCAGGTATATATACTTTTGTTGGTTCAATTGTCATGGAGGCAATAACTCACATAAAATATTATTTTGATTTATGTTGTGCATGGATCTAAAAGTTTGGTGGAAGATATTAACACACTTGTTGTGCTTTAGAATTCATGTTAACCGAACACATGTAGGACTCACAATTTTTTTGTGTGTTTTTTTTCTTAATAGTCAACATGAAATTTTAAGTTGGCCATGTATTTGATGTAACTCTAGTCGCCATAAAGTATTGCCACTTTTAATTTAGTTATCAAATTTGGTTTTGATGGTGGCTTGACCAAGAAAAATTGGTTCAAGTTTCATGATTTAGCTCAAAAATCATTATTTTTTTTTATGAATATGATTTTTCTACTTAATAATTGATGTCACTTTGAATATTTTGAGATTGTACTTCTTAACATTGGAAGCAAGATGTGTTAGTCAAAATCTATGCATTGTTCCATACAATTTGGAAGTCGTTAAAGCTTACTTGATGATTCTGTTATTTTTTTTAGTTGTGTTGCTTTTGGGGCTATTCTGGTAATTATTAAATCAATGGATCACGCTAATCTTTTTACAAAAGCAACGCCTAAGGTAGATAATCAAGTTTAAACTTATTTAATCTAGATAAACTTTATCCTTAATTTATAATCTTAGAATTTTGTTATTTTCATACAACAACAATAAAGCCTTATTCCCACTAATTGGGGTCGGCTACATGAATCATTTTTCTCCATTGCATCCTATTTACTATCATATTTTCATCTAGTTCTAATAAATTAAGATCATTTTTTATACAATAAGCTCACGTCTTCCTAGGTCAACCTCTGCCTTTCTTAACATAAGTCGAGTCCAAAACATCTACTATCATAATCAGATCATCAGATGGTTAATGTTTAATGTGACCAAACCATCTAAGACGACTCTCTAATTTTGTCCGTCACCAGAGCTACACCAACCATATCCCGGATATATTCATTTCACATTTTGTCTCTAAGTGTAAAGCCACTCATCCACCTAATTATTCTCATCTCGACAACTTAACTTAGTATTATGCTTCTCTTTTAAAGGCCATCATTCAACGTCATAGAGCATTGCAGGTCTCACCACCCTCTTATAAAATTTTCCTTTTAGCCTAATAGGTACTTTTCTATCACACAAAAGGCCCGAAGCATTCATCCATTTCAACCAACCAACTTAAATTCTACTATTAACATCTCCATCTATATCACCATCACTTTGAACAACATACCCGAGATATCTAAATTGTTCTCACCTTTTAATAATTTGATCACTCAAAGTTGCACTTCTGTCACTAGAGCTACTACTACTAAAACTACATTTCGTATTCAGTTTTACTTCTACTCAAATGAAGGCCTTTAGACTCCAATGTAGACCTCCATAATTCAAGTTTTTCCTGGACTTTTGCTCGTCTTATCCACGAGAATGATATCATCAGCAAAAAAATACACCAAGGTACATCCTCCTGTAAATGTCCAGTAAGACCATCCATAACTAAAATAAAAAAAAGGCTTAAAGTTGATCCCTGATGTAATCCAGTAGAAATAGGAAAATATTTGGTCAATCCTCTTTCAGTTCGAACACAAGTAACAACTCTAGTATACTCATCTTTAATGACTTGAATATAAGTCCTATCAACACCTTTCTCATAAGAATGCTCCAAAGGGCATCTCTTGGAACTAGGGGTGTAAACGAGCCGAACACAAGCGAGCCAGACTCAGCTCGTGTTCGGCTCGTTTATATTTCGAGCTCAAAAAGTGTGTTTGTGTTCGTCTTGTTTGCTTAGCGAGCCGAACAGGAGCCGTTCACGAACAAAAAAGTCGTTTTGACAACCCTAATCATGTAGTCATAAAATGTTAAGGATTGAAGCAAGATTTAAAACATCATTTAAATCTAATTTATTAATTTTTAATCTATATTCTTTATTAATACTTTTAATTGATTATAAATCTTTGTAGACTTGTAGTCAATTAATTTTTTTTAAAAATACTACTCATCAAAAATATATATATAAATGATTTGTAGTATTTCGAGCTAAAACGAGCCGAGCTCGAACGAACAAATATTTGTTCATGTTGTTCGTGTTCGGCTCGTTAACTTAGCGAACGAGC
>JXCR01140297.1:27032-51702 GCA_002079205.1 Phalaenopsis hybrid cultivar | reverse complement strand
TCGCGTTCGGCTCGTTAACTTAGCGAACGAGCCGAACACGAGCTTCTTAACAAGTCGAACACGAGCTGTTTGCAAACAACGAGCCGTTTTGACAGCCCTACTTGGAACCTTATCACAAGCTTTTTCTAAATCAATAAAAATCAAATGTAGATCCTTCTTATTATCTCTGAACTTCTCCATCAAACCTCTCAATAAATGTAGAGCTTCCATGGTAGACCTGCCCGACATAAAGCCAAATTGATTAAGAGAAATCTTTATAATACGTCTTAACCTATGTTCAATTACCTTCTCCCGTAATTTTAAAGTATGACACATCAACTTAATTCTTCTATAATTGGCACTCTTGTGCATCCCCTTTAATCTTAAAAATGTGGACCAAAATACTCTTCCTCCGCTCTTCAGGCACCTTTTTAGTTTTTAAAATAATATTAAAAAGTTTAGTAAGCCAAGAAATTCCCAAATCTTCTAAATAATTTCACACTTCACTTGAGATATCATCAGGTCCTACAGACTTTCCATCCTTTGTTTTCTTTCAAGCCTCCTCAACTTCTTTTTTTACTAATGTAACGATAAAAATGAAACATTTTATTATTATTAACGATATTAAGACCATTAAGGTCGATCTTATTTTCAGAAACATCATTAAAAAGTTTATCAAAATAACTCACTTACCTATGCTGAATATCTTTTTCTACGAAAAACACTTTCTGATTTTCATGTTTAATACACTTTACTTGGGTTAAATCTTTGCTTTTCTTTTATCTTTTTTTGGTTAGTTTATACATATATTTTTCACCCTCAGTATCTAATCTATCATATAGATCACAAAAAACAAAATTTTTTGTGTCACAGATTGTTCTTTTAGACTTTTTGCGAGTCGTTTGATATTTTTCCCAGTTCTCTAAGTTTTTACAATCAAACCAAATTTTATGACATAACTACTTATATTTTATCTTTTCTTGTACATTAGTATTCCATCACTAACTATTTTTATTTATAGAAAATTTTTCTTATGATTCTTCTAGTACATCATTTGCTACTTGTTTAATAGTGTTTGTTAGTATATCCCACATAACCTTTGACATCTTCATGAACATCTTAAATTTTGAAATCTTGAATTTTACTCATAAAAATAATTTTATTTATCTTTTAGGTTCTTCCATCTAATTCTACGATGAAAAGTCCTATTATTTTTATCTTACAACTCTATCTTAAAATCTAGAACTAATAATCGATGTTGGGTACTTAAATCCTCCTTGGAATGATCTTACAATCTCGACGATCTCTTCTTCTTATAAGAAAAAAATCAGTGTTTTATTACATCCATGCTTATAAGTAATAAGATACTCATCTCTTTTCTTGAACAAAATATTAGTAATAACAAAATCATATGCTAAAGCAAAATCTAAAATGGCCTACCTTCTTCATTCGTTACTCCAAAATCATAGCTTCCATGAATATTTCTGAAATCTTCTACTACTCTACCGACATGTTCATTTAAATCTCCTCCAATAAAAATTCTTTCTTCAAGAGGTATTATTATTTGGATTAAGTCTTCTAAGTCATTCCAGAATTTAACTTTAGTCCATATATCTAGACCTATTTGATGAGAAGAAGCACTTATAAAATTAAAAAAAACTTCGTATTAATAATAAACTTGAGGGCTATAATTCTATCACCAACTCTATTAATTTTTTCAACATTATCTTTCAAACTTTTATCTATAATTACACCTACACCATTTTTAGTGCAACTCTTACCAGAGTACCATAGTTTAAAGCCTAAATTATCAATCTCCTTAGCCTTTTCTCGCACCATTTAGTTTCTTGAATACATAAGATATTAATCTTTCTATGAATCATAATATCAACTAATTTCATTAATTTACCATTGAGAGTACCTATATTCTAAGATCCTATCTTAATTTTAGTTTCATTAGCTTCATGGATTAACGTCTTTACCCGCATCCGTCCGTAATGTGGGAACCCTTGCTTTTTTGGCACTACACCCGGGCACCAGTGTAGCGGCCTTTACACACTTTTAACTGTATTCAGGTCATAGAGCGCGTCGCTTCCAAGGGACGCCCTAGTTATTTTCATATTCAAATTAAATTCCTATTGATTATTTATGCATATTATTTTTATGATGGGAATATGTCATGATCTTAGTTTAATGATATTTGGTAACTAGTCTTTCATGATTATTATACCATTTAATTTTTTTGTTATAACTGATACTGGCAGCACATCAAAGAAAGATATTAATACCATATGACTTATTAGTCTTATACAAATTTCAATATGAGAATTTAGTGTTGGATCATCATCTAGTTCAATAATAGTTGTTGAGGCTATAAGAAATAAAGATATATTAATACATGATTAGCTTGATAATCCTTATGCAAAGAAAACAAAAAGAAAAAAAACATTAACAATGTGAATTGAATTTTCTATCATTATGCTAAATAATGTGATTGATAAAGTAAAATGTAAGTATTGCAAATCAAAACTCACAAAGAGAAAAAGTGGTGCAACAAGACGCTATAAACGACACTTATTTTATTGTAGGAGGGTGATAAAATCTAAAGGATAATATATATTTCTATTCAACTGCCATTAACATCAAATCTGCTTCATTCAGGCATTGTTTGTATTAATTTTAATTAAAGATATGATCATGCTAGAAAGAGGGAATTAAGTTGTCACATGATACTGGTGCACGAGTTGCTATTAAAACTTTAATGAATATGAGATTTTCAGCATCGTCATGAAAACTGCTAATCTACATTATAAAAAGATGTCAAGAACTATATTAAAGAGTGATTATGTGTCAAGTTATGAAAATGAGGGAACTAAAAAAAAATTTGCTAGTTTCTATCAGTATAGTTAGTCTGACTACTGATTTTTGGAAATATGGACAATATATCTATTACACATGTGTCAAGTTATGAAAATTAGCTCTTTTATTGTTTTCCATGACTATAATTGATCTTTTCAACAGTATATTCCATATCCATGGGATTTTGAGGTTGGATTGATGTTATGGCCATTGAGTTTGGTTTGAAGAATATATGAAATAGGGTGCATTGATATGTTTGATCCGCAATGTTTCATGTGCCTTGGCTGTAGTTGCTTAAAATTTAAATTCCCTACTGTTTTTATTATTTTTTGGTTTGATTTTGAAAAATCTGAAATATGGATGGAAGATGGCGCTTCATCTGCAATGATTCGAGTGTTGGACTGCTCCTGGTATTGGACTGTTTTTTGTTATTTTTGTTGTGGCTTTATTGTTATTCAATTGGCAGCAATGGTTTGATCTATCTTTATATTGATATAGCTTTGGATGGATTGTTCAATCAATGATCATTTTGTAATTGATTTAAGCATAATCATGTGCCTTAAATTTGCTATTTACGGGCAATAATTTGTGAGCTGCTGCTTTTAGTCAGCGCAAATGCGAGTGTTTGAACTTGGGAAGGATTTCTTGGTTTGATTTTAAGGTAGATGTATATATGTATGCATAGTAGCCAGTTTTTGTAAATCAGCAAATGCTTGGGTATTAAGGAGCTTCAGACATTCATTTTCTTCTAACCCCTCCAATTTCAGCATTTCATTACTCTTTCTAATCAGATTTGCAATCATCCTTGCAACTGAATCCATCCATACCAAAATCTTGCTACGTAAACATTCATAAGCCAAGTGGTCAGCACATTTTCCCAATTGCTTTAATATAAATGTGTGTGTAGATGTATATGAATACATAGATATACATATATTATCGTTAAGAGTTTAAAAAGAACTAAGGATTCCAGAGAAATAAATTGAAAGATTGCAAAAATGGTGATAACACAAATTGAATAAAAGGTAGTGGTTGTGGGTGTGTGACTGTGGGTGTGTGCTGGTGGTGGAGGTTGTGGCTATTGGTGTGTGATTGGAGGCGTATTGGTGGTGGTTGTGGCTGTGGGTGTGTGACTGTGAGTGTGTGTTGGGGGTAGAGGGTGTGTGTGGTTGTGAGCTGTGTGGGGCTTGGTTATTTTATTTGAGAATTTCTTTTGTTTTGTATCAGTTTTTCTTTTCAATTTTGTTTCTCTCGTGTTTTCTTGTTTTGGTTTTTATTTTTTTTGGTTTATGGGTTTGTTTTTCTTGTGGCTTTCTTTTTTATCATGTTTTTTGTCTTACTGGCCTTAACAGTTTCTTTCTTGATCCATTTTTTTGTTTAATAACGCAATGTTTAAGACCAAAGAAGTCGGTTTATTAACCATGTGGGATAGGGAAGTCACAATCATATTTTACAACCTCTGTCTTAAGAAGGCCGAGTTTGAAAATCGGCCCACCATCTACTTTAACAAAGAAGGGTGACAAAATATTATGAAGAAATTCAAGCAAATGACAAGAAGAGACTATGATAAGTTACAATTTAAGAACAAATGAGTTCAGTTGAAAAAGGGCTACAAGTTATGGAAGGAATTAAAACGGGGATCCTCGGGCTTGGGTTATGTTATGTGAGGTGTGTATCTTATTTTTTCTACTATTATGAAGTGTTTTTTTGCTTCTCAAGTATAAAATATAATGCTATGACAGTTCTATTGTAAAAAAAACATTACTACACAGAGGCAGAATGATCATTTATCGAGAAACAGTTGCAGAACAATTATTTTCCAACAGCACAAACCAAACAACTATCCAGTTTATTCGGATTAGTTGCTAATCAACAGCTCATCTGGATTAGCTTTTTATCAGCAATTTATTAGTAAGTTACAACTGCCCTAAACAGACCCTTAATATCACTAGGCTTAGAAGACGGAAAAATTTCATGCATGCATTTATATAGAGTTGCATTACTTAGATAAATTGTGAACTTCTATAAATATATACTTGCAAATATTCTCATAAACTGTATTTTCATATAGATTTTTCGCATCTTCCATTGTCTTCCTAAAAAAAATTATATGAATAACTATCTATCATACTATAGTCAACTTTCATCTAATGTCATGTTTTGGTAATCAATGATCATCTAAACATCATGCGATGATAATCAAATATCATGCCCTGTTAATCTACTATATGCCAAGAAAAACTATTAATTAATTGTTTATAAAATTGTAAGGCTGTTAACGATCCAATTTCGAGCTGAGATGTGGTCGGCTAGAAAAAAATTCGATCCAAAATTTTGGCTCATAGGTAGGCTAGTTTATTTCGATCCGATATAAATTCGGATCAATATTCGAGCGATTAACGATCTTCGAGCTAAATTCGCTAAATTCAAAACTCTAGCATCACTAGAGCTATTAACGATTCGATTTTGAGCCAAGCTGGAGTCGGCAGCTCGCTCAAAATCGGTTCAAAAAAATTTCAATTCAAAATTTTGGCTCATAGCTCGACTCATTTATTTTGATCTGATCTCGATCCGAGCCTAGAAGCAAGAATGACACTCTAATTTTGAAATATAATTACCCTATTGAATCTTGAATGTTGGATAAAGTTTCTACTCTCAATCTAATATTTTAATTAAATTTAAGTTATATGCAGAATAAGAAAATTAAATGAATTTAAATTTTTTAAATTGTATACATTCCTCGTTAATACATAAGTACTAATTAATTCACTTCTATAAACAATTTATCAGTTATAATCTTCCAACTGTTACTTCCTAGGCACAAAATTTTTTTTTTTTTTACTACAAAATCAATATCTTTAAATTATTATATTATTAATATTAGTTTTTTATATTCATAAAAATACAATAATCCTTTTTTAAAAATAGTCTATCTATCAAGTATTGCATTTATTGAAGGAAATCTTTATTTATACATAATTTAAACAAGTTAAAAGAATATTTGAGCATATTATTTGTGATTAAATCTCTTAACGATAATGTATTAACATAGATTTAAAATAGCGCATTCATTCATTATAATTGTAACTATACAATTATGAAAATAGTTATAATTCATAACATAAATTTCAATTAACCTTTTTTTTTAGAATGCTTAAATATTGATAAAAGTTAACATATACTTATGCAATAAAATACTAACTTTTTTTTTTCTTAAACAAAAAAGCTACGGTTAAGTTATAGATTTATGAATTTATTACATTAAATCTTAGGATATATTCCAACCAAATTGTCTACACCAAAAGAGCAAAAAAATATACAATTGATGTAGGTTTACCTTCCAATAACAAAAAGAAATAGTAACCCCAAACATCTTCTTCTACCGTTGCAATACTTGCTTGCCGCTAAAGCTCCTTCAACCCTAACAAGCTTATTTTCTTTAAATATGTATAAAATCTTGATGTATAACTTATTAAATAAAATTTATCTCCAATCCCTTTTAGCTTGCACAAAGGTTGTGTTGGTTGAAACCATCGAATATTTACTCTCATGCACTAGCTTTTGGCTTCGTGCTTTGGTTCAAGCTCATTTTATACTGTATGCAACATGCATGCCTCGTATGTTTGATTCCAACTACTCGCACAATCTGCTCAAGCTTGGCTGAATTGAGTAGCTTCACCCGTTCTCACTTGCAGAAAATCTATCGATATCGCACCCGTTTGCTCTTAGTTCAACTGTCTCTGTTGATCGCTCCACTCTCCACCTCCTCTTTAATTCATTCTTTTGCTTCCTCCCCTTCTCTCGCGCTTGGTTATGTTCCCAAGCTCTCACAGAGATTAGGGCTGTAACTAAACTGTGTTCGACATGCCACTCATGACTCTTTAGGATTGATGCTCATTAATGATCTTTCAATTAACTAATCAAACATTCTTGAACACTTGTATAAGTACTCAATTATTAAATTAACAAGCTTGACTAACTTATTGTTTGGTTCATTTATTCATGAACATGTTATGTCGATGCCTAGCCTAAGGGCAATTTATGCTTTTATTATTACTTCTTATTAGGTATAAATAGGGCTAATATTTTTAGGATTAGGGTTATGCAGAGGATTGTTTCTTGAGACTTAGGTTTATGGTTATGGAGAGATTTCTTACCTCTTGAATTATTGGAATTGGGAGAGATTGCCTACCTCTCGAATTGTAGTTGTTTATCCTTTATTTTATGTGTTCATTTGTATTGTTTGTTTTGTAGAAATAAAATATTTGTATCGCCCTAATGTCTATGGAGAATCTTATCAAATGTTATCAGAGATTTTGATCCGAGAAGAATAAATTGCCCGTTTTGGGAGCGTAGATTTACAATCTCCTTCAAGTCGTGAAACGGTTGGAAGTCGACGGGATCGTATAGAGCTAGTTGCGAAGTTGGCTATCTCTAGCTAGGAAGTCATTTATCACGATACAATTGTGATGAGAGACACATAACTCTATGATCGTATACTATGGTGTACAAAGACACCAAAATTCTCTCTTTCGCAACGTACAGAGACCTGAAACTCCATTTTCTTCTCTTCCAACACTATCTTTAGGATAATAGTCGTGGAAAGGGCTAAGCAGGACGCAAACGACGAGATTGTGGGGTACAGACGGTGGAATTGTGATACACGTGGTTTCACACGGTATTGATGCAATCAAATTGGTACATACTCAATCCGGACTACCTATGAAGCCATCGACAAGATTTCAACATACAATAGCTCCTCGTTTGTGATCAAAATTTATTTTGGGAGAGATGAAAACAATGAAAGTAAATGCTTTGGAGAAGAAATTAGAGAAAAAAATAAACCAATTTAAATTTGAAATAGAGAAAAGGTTTTTCTCTATTGGTAACTGATTAGAGAGCTCGGAGGAGATGATAAGGAAGTTTAATGAGATTCAATTAAAAACTGCGCCAGAGACTCAAAATGCAAGCCCTATACTGGGTTGGCCAAAGATTCTATAACCAAATCAAAAGGGAAAGAGATCGAATGCGAGGGACACAAGGAGGGAAACACCCACCATCAAAAACCTCTTCTTAGGGCTTCGATTAGGGTGGATTAGAGATTTTCGATGGTGGGAGTTGGGTTGAAACATGGAGGGGTTATGCAAGAGGTTGTGAGAAGCGTGAAGAAGGAAGAAGAGAAACAAGAATGGGGTATGACTATGATCGACGGAGGTAGTTTCAACCTAGATACATGGGGAAAACTTTGGAGAGAGAGAAAGCTGGGGTGGTGATGTTATGGTTAGGAAGTTGAAGATGTCGATCTTCGAGTGGGAAGATGCATATGGATGGGTGTACCGAGTGGTACAATATTTTGCGATGAATGGGATAAATGGTGTGGAGAAGCTCATAGTGATAGTGTTTGGAGGGGAAAACCATAGCATGGTTTTAGTGGTGGGAGGCTAGATACCCAATCCACTCATGGTAAGGATTTAAAGATTGCTTGTTGGAACGTTTCCGAGCTATTTGGGAAGGAGACCTACATGTGCAATTTTTTTGCATTGACTCGGGAAGGGATTGCCATTGAGTATAGGGAGAGATTCAACTCTTACCGTGCTGAGTCATGTGGGGAATTTCTGAAGCAATATTGGAGTACTTCATGAAGGGTCTAAAGCTCAGCATACGTGCAACACTTTGTCATATGAGACCGTGAGGTTTGGGAGAAACTATGGAATTAATGCAATTGGTTGAAGATCATAATACAATGAAATTGACTAATATGAACAACATAGGTGAAGCGACATATCGAGATGTTACAACCATAATGATACCAAAAATTCAAATAGTGAAAGTTTAGAGAGAGGCTTTATAGGATAAAAATAATGAGTTAAGATCAGAAGCAACAAGCAAGCGCCTTACAAAGATAGAGAGTTAAGAGAAGTGGGCCAACGGGTTATTTTTTTATGAAAGGTGTGTATTTTGCATTAAAATAAAAGAAATTTACAAACAAAACCAAAATAAGAGGTTGCCACTAGGCAAGCTCAAAAGGGAACCTATCCTTAACAAAAATGTGAAAAAGGGGATGATGAAATCACTATGGAGACCCGTACGAGCACATTAGTGTGCTGCTATATTTCTATCTCTTTGTCTACTAAAAAATTACTTGTTTGAAGTTAAGAAATCAAATTCCTCAAAATCTTGGAACTTTAAATGCCATGTATCTTTGTCCATAGTCTGTGTGAAGTAGTTGATGACATTTGAATTGTCACCCTCAGTAATAATACCCTTGCATTCCATCATCCAAGGTGTAACCACCAATTGAATGGAGATAATAGCTTGAATCTTCACTTGATGTTGTCCCAATGGTGAAAATGTTTACCTAAAGCCAGTAGAGGTTTCTCCAAATCTCTAATCATAATTTCGATGTCGACAAGGTTAGAAGGAAGAATAGCTCTATCCACATTTACTTTGACGGGGGGGACGATAAGAGGAAGAAAAAGACAACCTATGTGGCTAGTGAACATCCCGGTGCTCCGAGAGGGGGAAGCAATGAGTGCGGGTAAGATCTTTGGTGTAAAGTGAAGTTTACCCTAGGATACTTTTATAAAGATCGAACATTGCGGGTTCTCACAGTGCGACGAGGAAGCAGAGAATGAAGAAATAGGGATAACTATGATTGACAGGGGAGGGACAATCTTATTTTTTCCCACCTTGAGGATATGATTTCGGCATAATATTATTACGTTGGTGTCTAATGTAAAGATAATTAATCTCTTATTATTAATTTCTATTTGATATAAATATGACTATTATGTTTAGGGTTAGGATTATGTAGAAGATTTGTTTTGAGTTTTAGGTTTAGAGTTTGGGTGAGATTTCTCATCTCTCGAATTGTAAGAATTGAGAGAAGTCGCCGATCTCTCGAATTGTAGGTGTTTATTCTTTATTTTATGTGTTTGTAGCTGTATTGTTTGCTTTGGAGAAGTAAAATATTTATCTGGCCCTAATTTAGACTGAGAATCCTATCAGAACAACACAATTTAAAGTTCATGAAAATGCTTGATTAGGCTTTTGATTCTAGTTTGATTACAGTTCGTTCATTAACAATATATTTAAGTGTTTATTTTAGGCTCAACAAGCATTGTTTGATATAACTCATTTGATTTCCCCAACAAGCCACTCGTAAGAGGCTCAATTAAGACGAGATTAAAGTTCAATTAAGGCTCAATTATGGCTCTCATATTTTGTTAAATGAATTGCTCGTTAATAAGCTCGATAATCCCTATATCAATCGAGCTCGAATAGAGCTTGGACAGGGTTTTTATAAAAGAGCTAGAGCTCAAAATTGGCTTAAAACCTCGAATCGAGCTAGAGCGGACACATGCTCCGCTCAACTTGATTATCTTGCAACCTTTTAATAGGGATCACTCGCTATCTTCATTTCATGTCTTTCTTCTCTACCACGACCTCCCTGTTTTCCTCTTTTGTATAATATCATGAATTGGGTAGCAACCGTCTGTTCTAACCTAGCACCCCCCCAACAAAACCAAAAAAAAGAAAAGAAACAGAAAGCTTCGATTATTTTAAATAGGATATTATAAGTATGTTCATTTATCGTAGGAACAATATCATTGATTAATTTGTCAAAAAGTTCATTTTGATATTCCTCATTTGCTTATTAAATTTATCAACTTCTAAAGACTTAATTGGATCAATCTTAAATTTAGGCATCGTTGCAATTTTTATTCGAGATCTTGGTTTATTCATTATCTCATACTCAATTATGCTCTCAAATTTTAATTTATTTCTATAATTATTAGCTTTAGATTCNACAAATCCAAATTTCTAAAATCACTCAATCATAAAACCCACCACAACTGATGGAAAATCTCACAAACCCTAAGTCAGCACCAACTCCACCGGCCGCCACAATTTGAGAAAATTGATAAATTATCAAAATTAATCCCAACTAGATGGGATAATTAGATAATCCAAATTTTCATCACCAAAGTAAAAGTATATGGTAAAGACCAAATTCAATTGCCAAGGATGTTAAACCATATCTGTATCCAAATATCAACATATGAATGAACTAATAATGCCAGTGCTCCACTGACAAGCAATTTTACTTTATGAAATCTGAATCCTAAATGCTTTATTCTTGCATATATCCCCATTCATCTATATAATAGATCTAAAATATTTAAATCTATATCACTTAGGCATCACTTTATCTTCTAATAATAATACATGAAAAGTGTAGACATCATCCTAATAAAATTAATATCCAATAAAAAATATGAACTCAAGCAAATTTGTAACTTTTAGCAATGCTAAAACTTGTCTTTGACACACTCCTTTACGCCTTAAAATATATCAGATCAATTGTTATGGAATTCAATTATATGCCACATTAAAATCAAAGAAAACCATCAAGATTTTTCTAGTGTTCTCTATACTTATCTATATTGCCTTCAACTTAAAAATTGCTTCCAAAGTAGATCTTCATGGTATAAAATCAAATTGATTTTCCGAAGTTAAAAGTAAATTTTTATGTCTTTATTCCGTTATCTTCTATCATAAATAAACTTTCTAAATCTGAATTTTTGTCCAGGATGTGATGAATGAACGTATTCAACGCTGCCTCAGCCATGTTGCTGGTAAGGCTGATGAATGTTCAATGTGTGCTGGTACAGGAAGGTGTCATTTATATTGATTGTTTTGAAATGCTAATGTTTTATGCCCGTAAGGTAACACTTGCATATGTAAATTACAGTCGTTGAGGAGCCATCTTATTTATCCATGTTTTTTTGATCTGATTTCAGTTTTTTGTTTTCTTAATTTTCATGCATTTGCTGTATCCGTACAGCTTTTTTTTTTCTTAATTTTTTTTAGATAACATATCTCCATCTTATTTTACTTTGAATTAGTCTTTCGCTGTTGGCATGTTGCAAACAAAGATCGGCAGATTTTGATTTCAAATGTCTGTAAACGAATGTTTTTGTTAATGAAGAGTTCTTGCCTGTTAATGTGTTTTGATATGTATTGCTGTAAGAGGTATTTACTTTATTGGAATTCCAGCATTCTGTGAACCATAACGACAAGAGGATGGAGAGATGTTTTTGTTATTTACTGATTATTTTATTATTGCAGTTGAGTAAATTTTTTTTTTCTTTGTTTTTCATTGATTATGCTAGCTTTTTAGGAAATAATTAATATCATTAGAGATTTTTTATAGAGTTAGATTATATAATTTGAGAAGGTTTACACTATTTCTCTTTATTATATTTAATCTCTTTTTTCTTCTTCATATTTGATCTTCCTGCATGCTAAAAAAAACAAATTTGTTCGGTGAATAAAATTTCCAATTTTCTTCCCACAATATGATATTGGAGCGTCAGTATTGTCATCATATTTGATAGTGGTTTCTGTCATCAAATTCTTTGTCTTTATGTAAGTACTATGGCTACACTAATCCTTCTGAAGGATGTTGGGAAAAATGCTTATCCTTTTACTCTTAACATTAATTCACTTGTAACTTTGGCTTATAGTCATCATGTAGTTCTTGATTTGCTACTATTCCTTGAGTTAAGAACGATTAATAATTTTAACAGATGTAGAAATCTTTCCATTTATTAGGCAATTTTTTTCTCGGGCTCTATTGCTTCTGCTGATGATATTTTTCCCACGGATAAAACCTGAGAAAGAGTCAAGGAAAAACTTGAATTATGGAGGTTTAAATTAGAGTCTAAAGTCCTTTGTTAGAGTAGATCTAAAACTGAATAATTGGAATATAATTTTAGTAGTTGTTGATCAAGCGGCAAAATTGTAACAATAAGTTATCAAATCATTAAATTGAGAGAACGTCCTAGGTATCTCTGGTCTATTGTTCAAAGTAATGGTGATTGATGAGGATGTTATTAGTAGAATTAAAGTTGTATGGTTGAAGTGGAGGAATGCATCAAGCTTATTGTGTGATTGAAAAGTTTCGCTTAGACTTGAAGGAAAATTTTATATGATAGTGGCGAGACTTTTTTATGTTTTATGACGTAGAATGTTGGCCTATAAAAGAGAAGCATAAAACTAAGTTAAAGTGTTGATGAGATTTGATTGCTTAGGTGGATGATGAGTGGCTTGACACTTAGAGACAAAATGCAAAATGAATGTATCCGTAAAATGGTCGGTGTAGCTCTAGTGGCTAACAATTTTTTGAGAGTCATCTTAGATGGTTTGGTCACATTAAACGTTGACCATATGCTGATTTAGTTAGGAAAGCAAATATTTTAGATTCGACTTATTTTAAGAAAGGTGGAGGTAGACCTAAAAAGATTTGGGCATATTGCATAAAAATGATCTTAATTTATTATAATTAAATGAAAATATGACACTCAATAAGATACAATGTAAAAAAGGATTCATGTAGATGACACTACTAGGTCTGTTTAGGGCTGCTGCAGCTGTGAAGATGTTGAAGAAGCAATTGTTCAAAAAGCTTTAAAAGCGACGGTGACTATTAATTTTTTTTAAAAAAAAAAAGTCAGATCGTAGTTTTTTAGCAGCCACCGCAGGTGATCAGGTTTAGTGGGAAAACATAGCTTTTAACCGCTGTTTTTTTAGAATGCTAGCAAAAGACAATTTTGCCAGATAGAAAAAATTGTGGTGTGACACCTCACCGCCACCACACCGCTGCCCCAAACTTACCCTTAGTGGGATAAAGGTTTGTCGTTGTTGTATTGTTGTCACTGCCACTTGCGGATCATGGGTTTTAGATTCATAGGAATCTTCTCATATGCATGTAATAGATAGTTATTTTTTCATCACACGTCTCCTCTGCCAATTGTAATCATGGCCGATGGTTCCCCATTTTCTATTTTTAGAAAAAATTACTATCCACCCTCCTTAGGGTGCGTTTGGGGTGGCTGTTGTTTTTCCAAGAAGCAGCTGTAAAACTATTTTTTGGAGAAGCAACTTCTCAGGTGCTGTCAGAAAGCTGCTAATGGAATAGTAGGAGTTTGTTTGGGTAATCTGTTGTGCTGCAAATTTTTATGATGAAAAAGATTATTTTGCCATTATATATATAACATATCATAATAACTGCATTTTTCAAAATAATTACATCAGAATAATAAAAACATCTCATGTTACACAAAAAACTTCATTAGAGTGCAAAATACTCTAATGCGTAAAAAAATGATCAGTTAAGTCATGCATATAACTACAATGACGAGGATCATCAAAATAACCAGCAAATCTCGAATGATATTCGTTTTCTTGTCCTGACTATGAAGTTTTCATGATAATCTCCTATCCAGGGCAGCATCTCCTGCCCTGATCACTATCTGAAGCGAATTCATCAGTGTCATCAATCCAACGAAAATACTTACAATATTTAGGTGTCCTATTTCTAATAACAGTAAATTTTTTTCCCGTAACTGTCTTCCCTTCTTGATTGATAATCAACACACCGCGTACTACGGTGATAGGATGAAACTCTTGAAGTATTTGATGTTCTTGAACTCGTATTTCCTGTGATTATAATACATTATGGCTTCAATTGACAAAAAAGTGATACGCGACAGAAACATTAACAAAATTAAATAGTTTTATAATAAAAACAAAATGTAAAAATGACAAATCAAGAAAGCTTTGATACAAATGTTACAATGATTTAAAAAAAATATACATCTACAAATCTAACATACAGCTGAAATAAAAATTATCAACATGAAGTTAGTAAGTAATGCTACATAAATATTATTGATGTGTTCACCAAAGCATCTATAATCTCTTCTCTTAATAGGATCATCTATTTCACATCTTCTCCCTCAGATGTGTAGTACTTGTCGTACCAACTTCCTCATTGGGTAGTGAATGTCCAACCCGATGTCGAATGCTTCCTCAGGCATGTAGGGAAGATTTTCATCTAAGATCTTGAAATCAATATCATCTCAGGATGGATGTTTTTGTATAAAATTAGGGTGTTGTTTTTGCAACAACTATCTTGACCTGTTTTTTTGGAGTATGTCGGCATATCTCGGAGTATGACCCAATTTTTCTTCGATACATCGAATGCTCTCTCGATAACACTTCGTAATGATGAGTGTTTTTTTATTAAAGAGTTCATTTCTCTCTCTAATATTGGTTGTCACACTCAAAATCAGAAAGGTGATACATCATGTTTGGAAATGACTTCAAGAAACTCTTTGTAATGAATATCATGAGTTGACGAGGTAATATTTTCTTGAATAATAACATCATGAATGCATATCCCAAAGTGCAAAGATTTGTGTAATGTCTTAAATGTACTAAAATTTGAGAGGAATTGGACATGTGTATGTACGTCATCAGATTGTAAATTTAAAAATTCGATTATCATGAGGACTCCCTTTCTAGCCAGCCATCACGAACGTAAAACATATATTGAAATCACACACTACTAAGATATTCTGTGTAGCAGCCTCACACTCTCCTATATATCCTATCTTCTAATCATTGCTCACGCATGCATCGACATGTATGCTGTCAATTGCTCTGATACAATCTTAAAAAAAACTTGTTAGATCATTATTTTTATTTTTTAATATAATATTGTTAGAATAGACAGAGATACAAATATCTTACAAAATAACTTGTATCTCAGATCGTTATGGATTTCTCGTGGTGTTTACGCAAAAGCATGGTTTAAGGGTCACCAAAGAGTTAAAATAGATGTTGAAATATTTGTTATTTGTTTTTGTGAAGTGTTAGAAACGCTCAAAAGAGCATGAATGTCCTCATTGTGTGACACAATAAAAAACATAATGGCTAGAACTTCTCGGGATGTAATGCGATTGCAATTAGTTGAACAAATTGTAGAAAATATTTTTCGACATCCGGAAGATGCTATGAATTCTGCTTGGATGAGCTTCGAGTAGTTCACCAAATTATTTGTTACCCATAAATGATGATGACACATGAGTTATTTTACACAGATTTTTCTGGTAATACTTATTGATGACACAAACTGTTGTGGTCTGAATTATTGCTCTTTCGACTATTTCTATAATTTTCTCTTCATTTGGTGGTCTATCTATTTAAAAACTGCATGTTAGAATTTAATAAGAACCCGTTATGACGGAAGTGCAGGTAACTAGTTGAATGAATCTTAATAAAAACTCTACAGATACTCAAATTCATTAATACCAAAATGACACCTAAATATGAGACAATCCATAGTTCATCATGGAAATATGAATTATTATAAACAAGAAATTTGAAATAGTAATAAAAAAGAAAATACAATTAGGTAGTTTGATTCTCTAAAAAATATCGGATGTAAGGAGTTCTCCATTCCGGCATCAGGGCGAAGAAAGTCTCCTGCTTATTTAAATCCTCCATAAGTTTTACAGCAAACAAGTAGAGGGGCATGTCGCCAAAAATCTCTGGAATAGTGCCATGCAGAGTTGTATGAGCGTTAGATGTGATGTTGGTGCCGTTAGTTACTAGTTGTGAGATCTGCTAGGATAAGTGTCGTCGCAGTATTGATTTTTTATCCCTTTAGAGGTCCAGGACGCTTTGGACTGACTAGACTCGGCTTGCTCTCGGTCCTCCAGTTGTTTAGCCTGGACCTCATTGGAATGAGCACATTTAGGCTCATCCAAATTTTGGGTGGGGTCCTCTATTGTAGCCCAGACATTGATGCTTGTTGCCACAACACCGATGAACATAGTATCAAACTTCTCCTTTAGCTCTGGGTCAATGCCTCTAAGTTTTATTTTTTTACATTGGGCAGTACATTCAATTAATGAAAATCGATTTTAAAGAAGCTGCATTTCAATAAAACCATTTTTCAATAAAACATTGTCTTCTTACTAAAATTTTATCCCGCCACTATTCTGATGGATCAACTGTTTTCTTAACAAGGTCTCAGTCTAATCCAGTAGCCTCTCTTTTAAGCTCTTTTCATAAATTCTCATCTTTTTTAAGTTAATCTTATTTATTTTTCATCTGAGTTTTGTCATACAATCTACCTATTTTTTTCATAATAGTTTTTTTGGTGTTTTGTTAACCCTTTCTGTTGAAGTGCGTGGTTAACCTATTATCAATCTCTATCTCTCTCAAACACAAATCATCGATTGTGATCGTTGTCCCTCTATCCCAAATATTAGATAACTCACATTTCTTTTCTTTACTCATTTGATCTATAAATGTGAGTCAATTGCATAATAGATGTATTTGGATGTATTTTCAAATTAACCAACACTACTAGATTTTCTCCTTACAATCATTTCCAAATTTGAAGAAGAGGAAAGAGAAATGCAATTACTTATGTAACAAGTAAGCTAAGATATTTACAATAACTTAAACCAAATTTTCATGGACATGTTTGCAAAAATTCCAACACTGCTCCTAAATTATCTCTATACAATTCTTTCTAAATTTGAAAATGAGAAAAGGAAAATGCAACTAATAATCTAACAAGTAAACTGAGATATTTGCATTAGTCCGAACCAAATTCTCATGAATTTATTTTTAAAAGAACCTACATTGCTCTTAATTCTCTCCTTACAATCATTTCTAAGTTTGCAAATGAGGAAAGGGAAATGCAATTACTTATCGAACAATTAAAGTGAAACATTTTCAATAGCTTAAAAAAAATTTTCTTGAATATATTGTCAAAAAAATCAACAATGCTCATAAATTTTCTCTTTAGAATCCTTTCCAAGTTTGAAGAGGAAAAAAAAATGTAATTGCTTATGTAACAAGTAAACTGGGATATTTGCAATAGCTCGAGCAAAATTTTCATGGATATATTTTCAAAATAATTAAAATTGCTATTAAATTCTCTCCTTACAATCCTTTCCAAATTTGAGGAAGAACGAGAAATGCAATTACTTATGTAACAAGTAAATTGAGATATTTACAATTGTGCAAATTAAATTATCATGGATATATTTTCAAAAGAATCAATATTGCTACTAAATTCTCTCCATACAATTCTTTTCAAGTTTGAATAAGAGGAAAGAGAAATGTAATTACTGAACTAATAAGTAAACTGAGTATTTGTAATAGCTAAAATAAAATTTTCATAAATATATTTTCAAATGTACCAAAACTGTGCCTAAATTCTCTCTATAAAATCCTTTCTAAGTTTGAAGAATAGGAAAGGAAAATGCAGTCAATGATCTAATAAACAAATTTAGATATTTGAATCAGTTCAAACTAAATTCTCATGTATATATTTTCAAAAAAACCAACACCGCTCTTAAATTGTCTCCATACAATATTTTTAAGTTTGAAGTAGAGGAAAGAGAAATGCAATTACTTATCTAAACAGTAAACTAGTATATTTGTAATAGCTCAAACCAAATTCTCATGGATATATTTTCAAAAGAAATGACAATGCTCATATTTTTCTCCATAAAATGTTTTCCTAGTTTGAGGAATAGGAAGAGGAAATACGATTACATGTCTATCATCTAAACTGAGATATTTGCAAGTGCTTATAACAAATTTTCATGGATATATTAAAAAGAACTAACTATGCTCGTAATTCTCTCATTAAAATGTTTTCCTAGTTTGAAGAAGGTGAAAGGGAGATGAAATTACTGATCTAACATGTAAACCGAGATAATTGCAACAACTCAATATAATTTTTTCTTGAAATAATTTCAAGAGAACTAACTCTATTCATAATTTTCTTCATAAAATATTTTATCAGATTGAAGGATGAAAAGAAATGCAAATACCGATTTAACATCTAAATTGAGATATTGGCAAGAGCTCAAAACAAATTCACATGGATATACTTTAAAAAATAACAAACAATGCTCGTAATAATCTTCATAACATGATTTTCCAAATTGAAGAAGACGAAAGAGAAATACAATTACTAATCTAACTTGTAAACCGAGATATTTGCAATAGAAGGATAGAAGTTATACTCTAACAGGTAAACCGAGAAACACAAAGAGAGGAGTTACACCACCAAAGCACAAAGAAAGATAGGAGTTAACAAAGTAATAAACCATCAAAATCAAACCACACCTGAGAGAATGGGAGGAATCATACATACAAAGAAGAGAGGCAATGGCAGTGAGAACGGACGAATCGAGATTTTGCTCTAAAACCTCAATAGAAGAGAAAGAGGTTTTTTGTTGTTTTTTGTGGTGGTGGTGGTTTGGTGTGGGAGGGAGGGAGAATTACGACATTTCCAAAAGCGTAGCAACCAGATTTGTAACCGAAACGGAGTTAAAGCTGTAGAATGCATATGTTCCCCTATGTTCTGCCAAACACATAAAATCATGTTTTCAAACGGAAAAGCATCGAAAACGGTGCCCCAAATGCACCCTTAAAGCCTTTCTTGACTGTGTGATATGTTTTCTAATTTTAAATAAATTTATTATATAGACCTTGTCTCATCATCACCCATAATAGTTCAATAAGCTTTTATCCCGCTTATTGTATCATACAAGATCTTAGCTTGAAAAATATTGGTCAGGGTGGTGAATTTGGAGGCATCTACTGCTGCACAACTGACATTCCTTCTCCCTTTACGCCTATATTAATGTTGCTTTATCTTGGACCATCCCCTTTGCCCCCTCCTCAGCTTTAGAAATTTGTCAATCACCTTCAAATTAGATTTTTTGCTTGTGCATTCAGTCAACACTGTCATCTTACCACCACTGTTAGTCATCTCCATTCTTTTAATTTCACTTCAATATTTAGTGTCCAAGACCTATTTTGGCTTTCTTTAAGTTCTGTTATTTGTTATTTGTATTAATGTTCTTTCTCGAGTTAATTTGGGTTTATTTATCAAAATAACGATTGGAAAATTTTTATACTCTTACAATATCTAGAAATTAAAGTTAAATATTTATTCCTCGTAACTTCTCTCATTGATATTGCTTCAAAATTCATACCCATTCTTTTTCTCAATTTACAGTCATTTTCTGTTACACCCCAGTTATTTGGGTGTTTGGGTTGCCATTGTTGTCATTTGTTTACCTGCATGATAAAATCTCTCTTTGTGCTATGCGTTTATTCTTTTGTATACTTTCAATCTTAAAAAGATGTTCTCTGCATTTGAGTGATGTTTATCATATTGAATATGATGGTGATGGAAAGTTAATTTTTAGGTATAGTATCTTTTGTGGGAGCGAATCCATTGTCTAAAAGAGGAATTTGGCACTAAAAATACTTTTATTATGTTTATTTAAGGTCTGTTTGGGGTAGCTTGTGTGTTTCAGGATAAACAGCTTATCCTAAAACGTGGCTCGCGGGTCTACCTACAATTTGCGTTTAGTGTAAAATACCCAAACGCGGCAGGTAGCGTTTTCAAAAACGCGTAAACCAAACGGCAACAACGTCGCCACACTTATAAGCTGCCCCAAACGGGCTCTTATTCTCTTTTATGTCTGATATGTAAATAAAAATCAGGCTGGGAAAAAATAGCATAAAACTGAAATTGGATTTTGCAAGAACAGCATCAGAGACACTGTAAAAGCCAAAATAACATTTGATTTTTTGTGCATAACAGCGTTAAATTATTTATTTCAATGATTATCGCCAGCTTAGCTTGATAAGAGACGTGCTCTTAACTAAAATGTGAAATATATTATTCGCTGTAATCTGTTCCTTGGTTGTAACATATGTTGGCTGGTGAAGAAAATTCATGAATAATATTTAAATTTATATATTAACAGAATCAATAATCGAGTTTTTTTTTCCTTTCATTATAATGCCATTCAAATTAATTTTGTCAATACATTGTAGGTACTTTTAAGCTGATTGAATTGCTGATGAACAACATATGCTCACTTGGGATTTTTAGTTCATAATAAAGTCATGATGGTAAGATACTTGATCTGAATTAGGTAGTTTGTAAATGATAATTAATTTTTCTATATTATTGAAGCTTGCTTAGAGTTTATATTATAATGCTGTCATCCAAGTTTTGTACAACACAACATAATTAACAATCTTTGCATGTAATGATTTAATAAATGTTTTAATGATAGTATTGTGCCACATGCAAGCATATGGACTTATTAATTCATTCAAAGCATTTGGATTTATGCATTGTCTGAAGATGCTTTAAATAGATTCTTAGAGAAAGGATGGTCATACCCACCTTTCATTAAAACACAATAATTAGAAAACCTTCAATAATTCAATAACACAAAAATCAAAAAGTAGAAGCTAAAAAATGTATTTCAAAGGCATGGCACTCCATCCAAAGCTATCAAGTTGGTGGGTACTGCTAAGTGTATGAGATTTCCCAAACATAGCTTTCATGAACTCAGAGATATACAATTTAGAAATATGTAGGTTGTGTGAGGCAGAGATAAACAATAGAAAGAAAGAAATAGCAATGGAAATTAGGGCTGTCAAAACGGCTCGTTGTTCGCAAACAGCTCGTGTTCAGCTCGTTAAGAAGCTCGTGTTCGGCTTGTTAATTTTGTTCGATAAGTTAACAAGCTNTCTTAGGGTTTACAATAACTGGCTCAATCCAAGCAGGTTTGTGAAACGATTCGGTGGTAACTATCTTCAAATTATTAGCTCTCTTCCCCTCACCTCTTAGAGCATCACTAGTTAGCTTAAAATCCCTCTGAAAAAGCTTAGTTCCAACCTTTGCGGGCTCACGGATATACAGGTTGATGCCGGAATCAATATTATTGCAAATGTCACTTATCAGCAGCTGATCGTCAAGCTCCTCTCCTCCATAGACAAGCTTTTGATATTTAATATCCACTAGATCTTTTGCTTTCTTAGCAATCAGATCCTTAATATACGCAACATTCCGATTCTGTTCAACCTGGAACTCAAATTTCTTGCCACGGGTATCATTTACAGTGATTAATCGGAAGTCCGATAGACGGATTACAAGATGAATGACATTCCCATCCGACAAACCATAGTCGCGGACAAGCCAATCATTCCGGGATAGCTCCCTACCATCAAACACAAGCCTCTGATCCCTAACAACATATCCTGAGTAGCTCTGGATTCGAAGCTTGATGGAGGCAATTGAATCAGATTCAAGAACTCTCATCGGCATCACCGATGAGCCCGGGAAGGTAAGGTAGATCAGGACGGATTTCTCAAAGTGAAGCAGTAAAGGACTCCGTTCCGTTCGGACCGGAGAAAGAACCTGATCCACCCTAAAATGGCTGACTGCAATTCCTGCGGACGACATCTTCCTTCTTTACACACCAAGAAATCGTCACTGAATAGACCTCTTCACATCCACCAAACCAAATCTTCCCAAAACCTATAAGATCATCAGAAAATCAAACCAAATTGCATTAAAAACACGACATCCATTTCCAAATCAGTATCAAAGAACCATGAAAGAAGACGTATTCTCACCTCAGTCAGAAAGGAACGGCGAAAGCTTTGATTGGAGATTCGGTGGGAAAAAAGAACTGCGCTCATCGACTCATCTGGCCATCTTCCTCCTTCACACAGCGGCTCTCCTCTCTGCAAAAGCTTCCCTCCTTCCAAAGGGACTCGTTGTGCTTTCTTCAGAAGGCGAGCAGGGTAGCCGTGAGGGATGAAAAAGAGCTCCAGAGCTTTTATAATGACGACGTCTGACGGAGAAAATGGCCGTTACCAAGCGGAGTAGCTTCAGTGAAAGTGAGACGAAGGCAACCTCATTCCAAACCTGTCCTCTTCACAGAAATCGTAAGGACCAAAAATTGGGAGAATTATTTCACGGAATAAATAACTAAATAAAATTTAAAAGCATAATAATAATAAAAGTTCGAGTAACTTCTTCAGTACGAACGTTAATACGGATTTCCTGACGCCGTTATATGTAACGTGAAACCAAAAAATAATTACATCCGTAGTGGTGCATGTGAAGTTCCTCCATGGAGTTCACTGAAAAAAGATTTATTTTTTTGTGACCCGATTCGGTAACACGGGGGAATATTTCTCTCGTGTTATTCAACATTATTAAGGTGTTACTGTAGTGGTATTTATGTGTTATTGTATTATTATAACATCGAGAATATTCCCAGAACTTAATAATATATGAATACCACTACAATAACACATGTATAAGGCGGAATAACATGAGGGGAATATTCTCTTGTGTTAAAACAATTTTTTTTTTTACTTTTCTGTCACCTCCACGTGGCATGATTTCATTGGACTCCGGACGTAGCTCTACGTCTGGAATTTGGACGTAATATGCATTCCGTGAAATGTCGGGTTCATATTGAAATGAAAAAAAAAGGAAAATTTGCATACCACTCCATTGTTATGTTTTTACATATCTAGTATTTAAACTTTAATTTTTACATGCACATCATCTTAACCATGCATGAAAAAGATGTATTTCACTTTTATAATTATACTGTGGTATTTTTTATACGGTATGAAAGATTTGGGTACTTTACAACAAGTTTGTGAAAATCGAATCAGACATCAAACCTGTAGAAGAAGGTTGAACTGAAAATTTAACGAGACGACTCANATATATATATATATATATATATATATATATATATATATATATATATATATATATATATATATATATATATATATATAATTAGGAGGACTGTATGTAAGTTGAATTTCTTTGTAATAAACATGTTTGTATTGTGATAAGATTGATTTGGGTGGAATAAATGTAAAAAAAATTAAATGTAAGTGTTAGATATGTAAAAATATATAAAATTGGGTGATATGTATGTAAATGCTCGTGAACTGACAGTTTGCTCGAACCAAAGTAGGTTCACCATTAAAGGGGTTGAACTACCAGTTCAATCCGATTCTGGGAGGTTCTATGCGAGAGAGATTTTTTATGTCAATCAAAAGGCTCACGATCGAACCCGCCAGTCTGGCCTGATTGTCTAAACCTTTGTTTACATTTTAAATATGCAAATGCATCGGTATTAGGTGGTATATATGTAAATGCCCCTATTAGTTTATGTTATATATTATATTTATTTCATAACATGTTGAATAATTTTGAGATTTATCATGATATGAAGGCTAATTGGCTTGTAAGAAAAAGGGATATAGTGCTATAGGATAGTTAAAATACAATGTATTTGAAATAATTTAGAACTATTTTATTAAATATAAAATAAATGTACAAATTTATCTATTTTATGTTTAATTTGAAAGGAAATGTAACTTATACAAAATATAATAGTGGTTAGTGAGTGATAGTTGGGGGAGACTGGCAGGTAAGGGTGTAAATGAGCCGAGCTTGAGCGAGGTCAGGCTCAGCTCGTGTTTGCCTAATTAAAAAATATCATAGTTTGTGTTTCTTTTATATATCGAGCCCAAAAAAATTTATTTTGATTGGCTCGTTTGCTTAACGAGCAGAACATGAGTTATTCGTGAACAATGAGTCATTTTGATGTCTCTAATCATGTAGCCTTAAGATGTGAAGGATAGGAGCAAGATTTAAATCTTATTATCTACATTAAAATATTCATTTAATTATAACTTAATATATTTTTATTATATTTTGTAATTAATAACATTAATTGATAAGAAATTTTTGTGGCCTTGTAGTTAATTAAATTAAATATAAAACATTTTAAATTAATAAAATTATTTTTAATTTTATATAAAAAAATATTTAAATAATTGGTTTGTTATGAGGTAGATAAATAATTAAGGATGATAATGTCATCAAAATAAGATATAATATTTTCACTAAACTTTAACTAAGTGCTATTTGATTAATATTGAAATATTTTTAAAATTATTTATATAATATTTTCCTTATGCTTAATAATTATTTTTATTAAGAGAATATTCTAATAAATTTGTCCTCTTGAGATACTTCTAGGTTCTAAAGTCAACAAAACTATGCGCTAGAATTTGGAACAATAATTTAATTTAATAT
>JXCR01140297.1:0-13998 GCA_002079205.1 Phalaenopsis hybrid cultivar | reverse complement strand
ATATATATATATATATATATATATATATATATATATATATATATATATATATATATATATATATATATATATATATATATATATATATATGTATGTATTTATGTTTATGTATACATATACATATACACATGTAGACATATGTATGCAAATACATAAATACATATATGAATGACTGGAGGCTATGATATGAGCTCTGGCTATCCCTCATGTGTGGAGGCTATGATATGAGCTCTGGCTATCCCTCATGTGTCTATAATTCGAGTACCACACCAAACACTCGGGGCGAATCAAATCCCAGACCATAAGTGACTTATAATTGACAAGCAGATGTCCGACCAATTGATCTGAATATATTGATACATATATCTATAACATATGTATATATATGTATATATAAGGATATTATTTGATTGTTTTGACTGTTTTAAGTCAACTTTATGCTATATAATAAGAACTTCGATATATGATTCGGCCATGCTATAAATTTCATTATACTGTTCCAGCCTAACTTATATAAGATAAGCACTCTTGAACAGTTCCATTACGACTAGCTTGTTGCTCTTAATTATTTTGTTTATAATTTCTCATTTTATATAACTAATTGTAGATATCATTAATTTATCANTAGAATAAAAATTATTAAATTAGATTCAAATGATGTTTTAATATAAACAATAATTTTTAAATCTTGCTCAAATCCTTATTGTTTTATGGCTACATGATTAGGGTTGTTAAAAGGATTTTATTCGTGAACAGCTCGTGTTCGGCTCGTTAAACAAACGAGCCGAACACAAACACACTTTTTGAGCTCGAAATCGTGTTCGGCACGTTTACACCCCTATTTACATGTTACAAAAGAGATATATAAGCACACTTTTTTCCTATAATCAAAGGATTGTGCGGTGCAAGCGAGTATTATTTTATTTAAGAATGATTTAATAAATTTTTGAAATTTGATTTTAGTAAATGATTAAATGCCTAAATGCATAAAATTGCTTAGTATAACAGATATAAATACAATTAACAAATTATTATAGGATATAATTTTAATAGTTAAATGTTAATTTAATTATATATAGTATCTACATAATTATTACGTCGCATTAATTTTAATTTTAAAACTAAATTATAATTACGGTTATGAATAATAAAAGATTTATTAAATTAATTAATTATTAAAATTTTGCTAAATTATTTATTCATCAAATATTAATCTTATTCATTAATTAATTATGCTTTTTTTATTTATTTGACTAACTAATAATTAATTAAGATTGTATAAATCATTTAATTTAATATGTAATAAAATTTCTGTTAATTATTTATAAAATAATTACGCACAGGTGTTAGATTCCAAATTATCTTTTGTAAAGTCGCCTCGAGAATTAGAGGCGAAAGAAGGGGGTGGAAATAGAATAAAGTGGGTCAATAATTCACTCTCAATATGACTATAGGAAGAGTTATCTTCATTCATTTTTTTTTTCTTATTTTACTTTGAATGTTTTTTTCACAATTACAAGAATGAGAGAACAGTTATAAAAATTATTCTTAATATGATTAATGTTCTAAATTATTATATAGATTTTATATCATATTTATATTACAATTTGAAATTTAACAAAGTGGTAATCGGTGGGCCGACTTGTTTGAGCTTCGCTGATTAAGGCGACCAGTCGAGTGATGATTGTGCTTCAGAAATGCATGTCGGTTGTTCGAGGGTTCGGCTGTATGACGATATCGCTCATCGCGGGTTAGTCAGCCAGCTAAGTGTGGGTGAGTCATGGCTCACTTGCAATTTAACTCGAGTCTTATAAGATGTGTCTTGCGTGCCTAGTAGGTTCGTCGCCTCAACCGAATCTCCCCATTCCACAAGGTCTTGGGCGGATATTATCACTGCATATGCAAGATATCCTATGAAACTCGTTGTCGGGATGATTTACGCCTCGCTCTCGGCATATATTGCGGCCATCAAATGTGGAATCATCTCCAGAGTTTGGATATATTCTCGACTTAAAAACATGATCTTTTATAATCGGCGTTGAATCAAAGGTTAATTGCTAACGTCGAATGAAAGCTCTTTTTGATATTCATGCCGGTATTTCCATTGTGTGTGTGTGTTAATCATACACGCACGCATGCGCGCGCTATATATATATATATATATAAAATACCTAACTTGATAATATTATTGATTATTAATCAGTAATCACTTAAATTAATTAAAGTTAACTTAAACAAATTATATTAAATCCCTAAACGCATTTTTCCCTCCTCTTCTCCCGGTTTAGCCAGAAACCATCGCCTCCGCCCTACCTTCCGCTTCCCCTTCCCTTGCTCGAAACCATCGCGGTACAGTCGCTACTGAAGCTAGCTGGGAAGGCAACGATGAGATCACCGCGTTAAAAGATCTCCGAAACTCCCATATCTCGTACTCTCCTGCTCGACTAACCCTCGTCTTTCTCTTCCTTCCTCCCACCACCCTTCGCTCGCTTCAGCTCCTCTAGATCTCGTAAATAAACCTCCATCGGATTTATTAAATACGGGATTTAAGGTAAAGCGGAGGAGAAACGGGATTTAAGATTGCGGATAAGTTGTCATTTTTGCTGATTGACAGTATTTATGTAATATCGTGCTCAAATTCTGCTACCAAACAGCTTAGGGTTTTGATCGGTGATGGCGGAAGTTATTATTGGCCCTTGGAAAGAAAGTAAGGCTGCTAAGCTTGTCTTTGGCGTGGTTGGGATCATGGGCACTCTTCTCGTCTATGGCGTTTTGCAGGTTCATTCATAATATTATTTTTTTGGGCTTCTTATATATGTTGATTTATTGTCCATGTTTTCTCTCTCGTTTGTGGTCTTGAACGTCAATTAGAAATTCTCCGAAAAGCATATTCATGCACAATGGACCTGTCAATGCATGGTTATTTTTTATTTTTAATTAAATCAGAATGATATTAATATTTATAGTATTTATGAACTTCGTTATTTGTTAAAATGGCACACGCCCACAAAAACTAAGTTTGAATTTCAACATTATCTGAATTGCTAACGGATTACTGTTTCGTGCAGGAGAAGATCATGAGGGTTCCCTATGGAGAAGAGAAAGAATACTTCAGATTTTCGTTGTTTCTTGTTTTGTGCAATCGTATTATAACTTCAGCAGTTTCGGGAGGTGTCTTACTGGTAAAATTTTCATGCTGATTTTCATATCATGTTTAGTAGTTTTAATTGTTACTGATTAGTACTGCTCTTCAGATCTGTGAAAAGACCTTGATTCCTGCTGCCCCCATGCATAAATATTGTGCAGTATCATTATCCAACATACTTACAACAACCTGTCAATACGAGGTCAGTTTCCAATGTTTTGATGAAGATTGTTTTTTACATCCCATTAACTCTTTTCTTGCAGTGGCAGAGTTATTTTTTTTTATTTTGGCATACTTTGAAAAAAAAGCGGATATTTGTTTTCAGGCACTAAAGTATGTTAGTTTTCCTGTTCAGACACTTGCTAAAAGTGCAAAAATGATACCTGTAATGGTAAGTCTGTACATTTTTGTTTATTACAGAATTGTTCTGTTTTTTTACGTTTTAAATGTATTTTGGGTGCTTTTGGAGAAGTTTTCATGGCTTATTCCTTAACACATGGCCCATGAAGATTTTCTTAACCATCAATTGTGTTTATATACTATATATTTTCTAAGTATGCTATATCTAATAATGTTATTATGATATCAATGAGGCTCGCTGCAGAAGAAAACATATTTCCTCTAGTTTTTGGCACAAACATTCGAGTTAAACAGTATTCTGGAAGCATAAAAATTTTTATTTGATCAGAAAGACTTCATTTGGCTTGTTTACCTTAGCTTGTTGTCACTTATCACAAAATTGTGTAATGAAAAGTACTAGCAAAATACTATTTATAGTCCCCGTTATCTTAAGGGTGAAAGGGTTCTATTTTCTTTGAAATTGGAATTTATTACTGCAGTGTTCAACAATTTGCTTCATGGATTGAAACTTTAAGAAGATTTTTTACTANATTTTCTTAACCATCAATTGTGTTTATATACTATATATTTTCTAAGTATCTAATAATGTTATTATGATATCAATGAGGCTTGCTGCAGAAGAAAACATATTTCCTCTAGTTTTTGGCACAAACATTTGAGTCAAACAGTATTCTGGAAGCATAAAAATTTTTATTTGATCAGAAAGACTTCATTTGGCTTGTTTACCTTAGCTTGTTGTCACTTATCACAAAATTGTGTAATGAAAAGTACTAGCAAAATACTATTTATAGTCCCCGTTATCTCAAGGGTGAAAGGGCTCTATTTTCTTTGAAATTGGAATTTATTACTGCAGCGTTCAACAATTTGCTTCATGGATTGAAACTTTAAGAAGATTTTCTACTTTTTTATAAGAAAATAAACGAAGTAAACTTGGTGATCTTTCAACAATGGGGATGGAGTTATCTGTTTGTTCCTTTCTTGTTGTAATCGGGCTTTTTAAATTGTGATGGTATAGATCCATTAGTGAGAAAATTTTTCTTTATTTTTAAATGTTGTATTACATAGGGGAAAGGCGCATTTGAATGCACCCTTTAATAATTAAAATCAGCTTAATTCAGGACAAATAACGATAAATAAAACAAAATGAAAATGTTGAAGGGTCAAATGTGAGGATCACCTCCTATCAAGTACCCAAGTGTTTGAAAATTCATTGAAGGAAAGGTACTGTTTGTTTTCTTTTTTTTTTTAAGTATAAATTTATTATTTTTTCTACAATTTATATAAAATTCATTTGTTCACTATATTATGATATTTCTAGAATAAATCTAATTTATGCAAGAAGCTTTTACAACTCTTTATTTTTTTTTATTTAGGTTTGGAGCACAATCATTATGCGGAAGAAATATAATGGAAAGGACTATTTCCTTGCTTTCCTTGTGACCTTGGGTTGCTTTGTATTTATTTTAGATCCGGTAAGTAATGTTCTTGGTGCATTTAATTTTGATTGAATTTTTGATACATTCTCTACACTTCTCACAAATCTGCTCAATATTTGATATTATTGTGTTTATGATTATTTGTGNGATCACCTCCTATCAAGTACCCAAGTGTTTGAAAATTCATTGAAGGAAAGGTACTGTTTGTTATCTTTTTTCTTAAGTATAAATTTATTATTTTTTCTACAATTTATATGAAGTTCATTTGTTCACTATATTATGATATTTCTAGACTAAATCTAATTTATGCAAGAAGCTTTTACAACTCTTTATTTTTTTTTATTTAGGTTTGGAGCACAATCATTATGCGGAAGAAATATAATGGAAAGGACTATTTCTTTGCTTTCCTTGTGACCTTGGGTTGCTTTGTATTTATTTTATATCCGGTAAGTAATGTTCTTGGTGCATTTAATTTTGATTGAATTTTTGATAAATTCTCTACACTGCTCACAAATCTGATCAATATTTGATATTATTGTGTTTATGATTATTTGTGGGTAAATAAATTTTAAGTTCTCCAAATGAGTATGATTTTTCTTTTGATTTGGTTTCCAGTTCTTTCAAATGTATTGGCATCCTCACATGTAAAGCTAATTATGTTATAGGCCAATACATTCAAAGCTATGATGTTCTCCATGTTTTACTTTTGTTAGAATAGATGTGGTAAGTTAACAGCCTTTGATAATTCCAAGCATTAAACTAAAGCAAAACTTGCATGCCATGAAGATGCATAAAAAAATAGAAAGTCTTTGAACCTCTTTTTTAGTTATTTAAGAAAATTTTAGCCACCTAAAAATGCATTTTATTAAATATATCTTTCCTTTATTGGGGACTAGAATTATGTGTTGTTACATGTTGAAAACCATGTCAGTCCGGTTGTTACGGATGATCATCCATAACTCAANGGCATCCTCACATGTAAAGCTAATTATGTTATAGGCCAATACATTCAAAGCTATGATGTTCTCCATGTTTTATTTTTGTTAGAATAGATGTGGTAAGTTAACAGCCTTTCCTTTATTGGGGACTAGAATTATGAGTGTTGTTACATGTTGAAAACCATGTCAGTTCGGTTGTTACGGATGATCATCTATAACTCAAACCATTTATGCACATAAGCTTTAGAGTCACATATTTTGGAATGTTATTCTTATCTTGAAACAACTTGTTTTTTTGAAAGGCCATTCTAGTTTTTCACTTCAATTTTATGCATTTTCTCGTTAAGGATGCTCTCTTGGGAATTTAGGAGCACTTACAACCTTTTTACTTGAGAATATGAAGGACATTATAGATAGAGGTATTAAGTTTATTAGATGCCCTTTTNTTCTTATCTTGAAACAACTTGTTTTTTTGAAAGGCCATTCTAGTTTTTCACTTCAATTTTATGCATTTTCTCTTTAAGGATGCTCTCTTGGGAATTTAGGAGCACTTACAACATTTTTACTTGGAAATATGGAGGACATTATAGATAGAGGTATTAAGTTTATTAGATGCAACCTTTGGTCCATATATCTTTTCGAGATATGTTTCCTAGATGTCTTGCTTCAATGTCTATTTGTGGAATATTTAACGAGACAAATATTTTAGGAATTCAAGTCATGTTTCTAGGCAATGTTTATGAGAGATCACTTAGGGTGCGTTTGGGGCGGCTTTTCTATAGCTTATGTGTTTTCAAAATGCAGGGAGGCCGTTTGTTTCTTGCGTTTGGAGTGTGTTTGGCCAAACATGATTTTGAGTTAATACATAGACGTGGACCGCAGCCTCATCCCTGCGGGTCAGCGTCTCGATCTATTTTTTACTTACATACCCCCCACACTCGCCCTCTCCCCTGCCTCTCGTGCCCTAGGTCTCGATCGTCTTCCCTGTTCTCGTCGCCCTCTCCCTTGCGTCTCTGGCCCTAGGTTTCGATTGGTCTTCTCGTTCTCTTCTCTGCGATCCAACGTCTTTGTACTCTGTAAGTATTTGACAATTTTACTTTGTTGTGATCCGTAACATTGGAGCATTGCATATGAATGCCTCTTCTGGTTTATGGTAAAGTGTTTTCCGTGCGAAGTAAGATGTTGCATATGCTTTGTATTCGTTTGAGGTTCTGTGGAGCATCTTTTGAGATGGTTTTCATTTTTTGATGTTCGAATGCAGATCTGAAATTTTGATTTTGGAGAAATGAGGATGTTTGTATGAGATGGTTTTTCGTTTTTTGATGTTCGTTTTTTTGACGTTCGCGGTTGCTAAAATTTATGAGATTGTCCTTTTTTTAAATTGCCATTAGTTTTGAGTTTGGTAATTTTTGCGATTGACATATCTGTGACATTTTGGAGAAATGAGGATCGAGGATTTTTTTCTGGTTGCCATTAATTCCTACGATTGGCATTCATTTTTGTGATTGGCATAGTTTGGTCATTTTGGAGAAATGAGGATGTAGTCATTGCAATTTTTTTGCAAACAACATAACAGCTGCGTACCAGAATGGTCATTTCTCCAGAAAAAGCTGCAAATCAGTTGTTTTTCAAATGCACAAACCAAACAACTAAACAACTTATTCAGAACATGGGTAAAATGGTGATTTATCCAGAATCAGCTATTTTCCAAGCACAGACTAAACAACCATCCAACTTATCATGATAAGCTGATGATCGACAGATTATCTGGATAAGCTGCTTATCTAGATAAGATGGATAAGCTGCAGCTACCTTAAACAGACCTTTAGTTACAAACTTTTGAGTAGCCTTGTGGAAACTTGTTAGGAGACTTGTGATTGGCTTCCAAATTTTGTTAGTCTACCCTCTTTGTTAGACATGGAAAACCTTGTAAATGGAGGTCTGAACCTTTGAGTTTTTCCACCAACATCCTTTTATGGTGGATCTCTTGTTGATGTGTTACCGAATGTTATGCCCTTGTTCTCTCTATTTAGCATCGTATTTTGGGAGTCTCTTCTTGTATATATCGAGTCTTGACTTGAAGCAATTTTTTAAAAAGCCACTTTTTGTCATCATTTTGAGGCTATATCTTTTTACTTTAAGGATAACAGGTTAATAGATTTTTTGGTGACAAGGGGTGATCAACCAATCGGCGTTGGTTGGCAATGGTGGCGGCGGCGAGGTGTCGATGTTGGTTAATGCAGGTGGTCGGGATATCATTTTTTTGAAAAAAAAAACACCTNGCCCTCTCCCCTGCGTCTCGTGCCCTAGGCCTCGATCGTCTTCCCTGTTCTCGTCGCCCTCTCCCTTGCGTCTTTGGCCCTAGGCTTCGATTGGTCTTCTCGTTCTCTTCTCTGCGATCCAACATCTTTGTACTCTGTAAGTATTTGACAATTTTACTTTGTCGTGATCCGTAACATTGGAGCATTGCGTATGAATGCCTCTTCTGATTTATGGTGAAGTGTTTTCCGTGCGAAGTAAGATGTTGCATATGCTTTGTATTCGTTTGAGGTTCTGTGGAGCATCGTTTGAGATGGTTTTCATTTTTTGATGTTCGAATGCAAATCTGAAATTTTCATTTTGGAGAAATGAGGATGTTTGTATGAGATGGTTTTTCGTTTTTTTATGTTCGTTTTTTTTATGTTTGTGGTTGCTAAAATTTATGCGATTGTCATTTTTTTAAATTGCCATTAGTTTTGAGTTTGGTAATTTTTGCGATTGGCATATATGTGGCATTTTGGAGAAATGAAGATCGAGGATTTTTTTTTGGTTGCCATTAATTTATGTGATTGGCATTCATTTTTGTGATTGACATATTTTGGTCATTTTGGAGAAATGAGGATGTAGCCATTGCAATTTTTTTGCAAACAATATAACAGCTGCGTGCCAGAATGGTCATTTCTCCAGAAAAAAACTGTAAATCAGTTGTTTTTCAAATGCACAAACTAAACAACTTATTCAGAACAAGGGCAAAATAGTGATTTATCCAGAATCCACTATTTTTCAAGCACACAGACTAAACAAACATCCAATTTATCATGATAAGCTGCTGATCTAGATAAGATGGATAAGCTGCAGCTACCCCAAACAGACCTTTAGTTACTAACTTTTGAGTAGCCTTGTGGAAACTTGTTAGGAGACTTGTGATTGGCGTCCAAATTTCGCTAGTTTACCCTCTTTGTTAGACATGGAAAACCTTGTAAATAGAGGTTTGAACCTTTGAGTTTTTCCACCAACATCCTTTTATGGTGGATCTCTTGTTGATGTGTTACCGAATGTTATGCCCTTGTTCTCTCTATTTAGCATCGTATTTCGGGAATCTCTTCTTTTATATATCGAGTCTTGCCTTGAAGCAATTTTTTAAAAAGCCACTTTTTGTCATCATTTTGAGGCTATATCTTTTTACTTTAAGGATAACAGGTTAATAGATTTTTTGATGACAAGGGGTGATCGACCAATTGGCGTTGGTTGACACTGGTGGCGGCGGCGAGGTGACAATGTTGGCTAATGCAGGTGGTCGGGATATCATTTTTTTGAAAAAAAAAACACCCTATAGTTATTATTAATATCTTACAAAATAACTTGATTTATTCTCAAGAATAAAAATAAAAATAGTTACAAAATACTTACCGAATAAAGAGTAATGCCAAATAGGCCCTTAAAAATTGATTTTTTATTGCAATGCACATGTGAATGCACATATTAAGATGATTTTTCATGATTTCGAGATCAATTGGGAGTCAATAAGGTCAAAACTAGGACATAGACTTCTTTGTCAGACCAATCTGGTTGACGCTATGTATATGAGTTCAGATTTTGGTGTTTTAGGTCCCTGATAGATGATTTAAGTGATTTTTCCATGATAAATAAGCACCATGTTCATTGTTTTTTATGAGTTTATTATAACTTGTAATTTATTTTTTAAGTCCAAGGGACATTGACATGTTTACATAGCATGTTTTTGATATATTAATAACCTTATTAATAAATTGACATAAATGTTTGTGTCATGTGTGTGTGTGTATACATACATACATAAATATGTATTGATGCCATTGTTTCTTCCTTAGGAAATAACTGATTTCTATTTTCTTTAATGAAGGGGTTGATAACCAACGAGCCACCTAAAGGCTGAATTTTTCCTTGATTAGGGAANGAGCTTCTCAGGCACCTTACTTTTATGGAGTGACTCTTCCGTTGTCACAAACAAATGTTGAAACTCCACTGTATAAACTTGCGTAGAGTACTGCTTCCATTTGTATGATAGATTTCATCCGGCTGCTTGTCATTGTCAATACAGGAGCATATAATACTTCTTTAGGTTAGATACTGCCAGGCAACAGAACTCTTCAAATACCCATTCCACCTAGCAAGGGCACGGTTAGTCAATTTCAATTGTGTAAACTCTGCGCTTTAATGATGTCATAGTTGTAGATATTGAATTACATCCCTAATTATGTGAGCCGTGCAACTTGGAAATATCGATCTTGGACTTTGCTTTAAAGGTTTTTAGCTGGGAGCGGAACCTAGCTTTTTTTGAACTTCATGACCAACACTTGCTATCTTCACCTCTTTGGCATCTCCATTTCCAGTAAAGTTGATGCTAGTTGGGACTTTGAACTACCTGAAGTTGAATCTTCCATAGTATAGGTAACATGGGCTTTTACCGCGAGAATGTTGGGTGGAGCACCTCGTTGCCCTCACATCACATTCCTCTCAAACTTTCTATAAATAAAGATGTCCTTCTGGATTTTATCTATTACCTGGCAACATATGATTCCTAATTCACGTATTAGGATGTAGTAGACATTTGTTCCATGATTTCATTTATAAATAAACATATGATTATCTTAATTTCATGTATTCGGATCTGATAGTGTTTTTCTTTTTTCCTATGGATATTGTCTTTATTTTATGAAACCTTATATATATAAATTAAAGGTACTAGTACTTGTATTATGCCGTATTATATTGATTAATGAAAGAATCTATCACCCTTTTTTGGCTCTCAACTCTCTCCTCCACCATGGCAGCCCCTTTATAAAAAAAGGGAAATTCTTTTTATTTTAAGTATTTAATCGTTTATCAGTTTCTCTAATGTGCTCAAGAGTTTAAAAATGTGCTACATTGTGGCTGNCTTTGTTCGTGAACGACTCGCGTTCGGCTCGCTAAGCAAACGAGCCGAACACGAACACACTTTTTGAGCTCGACATATAAACGAGCCAGACACGAGCTGAGCCTGGGCTCGCTCGTGACACCCCTACCTCCAACAGTGTATCAAATAATATTAATTGTGCGGATGAATTTAGATTTTTTTTTTGTTTTGATTTAATGTCATTAAGAAAAAAAAAGCAATAAAATATTTTTCTTAAGAAAAAGTAAAATATATGCTTTTATGAGCAACCTTTCTGGANTAATTTAATAATTTTTATTTTATTTTCTTAATTAATACTTTTAATTGATTATAAATCTTTGTAGCTTTGTAGTCAATAATTTTTTTTAAAAATACTACTTAATTCGTGTTAAAACGAGCCGAACATAAACAGACAAATATTTGTTCTTATTGTTCGTTTTCAGCTCGTTAACTTAGCGAATGAGCCAAACACGAGCTGTTCGCGAACAACGAGCCTTTTTGACAGCCCTAGTTGGATGGCTATTTTATTTTTATTTTATTTTCAGTTCCAAAGACATTCAACAAATTAAATTCAAATTAACTTCATTCACCAGCTAAGAAGGCATTTTCTTTTGGCGAGATACTGTAATAAGACAAACAGTCAATTTAGTAGTGAAGAGTGACCAAGTAAATCCCTTGGTAATTTCTTTTATTTATTTATTTATTTGCTATATTCAACGGAAAATCTCTAGCCTTCTTTGACGATAGGGAGAATTTTTATTTATTTATTTTTTGTTGGGCTTTTATTTGTGTTACTTGTACCTTATTCCATGATATTAATGAAATATAGGGTTTGTTTGCTGCAGCTGTTGATTATTTATAATCTGCTGAAAAGCAGATTATTCTGATAATCTGATAATCTGCAGTTTATCAGAATAAGTTGGTTTGTTGTTTGTGGGAGTTTATTTAGAATAGCTTATTTATAACTGTTGTTGGATAAATGGCCACTATGCCCCTGTTTGGGCAGTGTGAAATTAATATTTTTAAGAACATATTGACCACTGAATCATAGTAATTGACTAACAAACTGTATCTTAAATCTTAATGTTGGAGAGTAATCATAAATTCATCTGATAGTACTTAAAAGAAACTTAAAACCTGAATGTCAGATTAAAGAACATAAACTGTATAACAAAATACATAAAAAATGTGTTTATAGTGAAATTTACATCAACACCATATAAATCTTATGTATTTATATATTCAATAACTTAGGTTTGATATTTACATTTATAGCTATTTGATGTCTTAAGTTTTAAATAAAAATGTGTTTTTTATACTTTTAGAAGTTGATGATAGTGTTGCTTTTGATTTTATAGAGGATTCGAGTGTTATGCATGTAATTATAAAAAAAAAGTCTCGGGTTTGGTCTTTTGTGAAAGAAATATGCACATTATGCTTAAGTGGCCTTATGGACGTGTTTTCTTTGCTTCGATGAAGCTTTATGAACAAATCCCGTGAGATTCCATGGAGAATCGACGGAGATATTACCGTTTGATCATGAACGGTTATCAGTTAATCATCCGGTGGGGATGATTAACCGATGTCGTTCATTTTCATATATCAAAAATGAAAGACGTTGATCGAATCAGACCGCCGTACGGTTTATATGAAGGAGCCTGAATCACGGGCTAGCTCGGACGACAGTGTGAAAAGCGCAACCAATCTTATGTATTTATATATTCAATAACTTAAGTTTGATATTTAACTTTATAGCATTTTGTTGCATAAGTTCACCTTTTTCTCTGTTTTATTGCATGTTGTGGTTTCACTCTTCTTCGACTGTCAAGGAGGGGTTCGTCATTTATAGTTTCTTCCTATTCGGCAGTACAGTTCTTTGTTTTCTTCAGATATTCGACAGTGCAGTTCTTGGTTTTCTTCAGGTGTCAAGCGGTACTATTTTTTCTTCAATAAATAGTGCTGCTTTTGATTCTATAAAGAATTTCGAAGTGTTATGCATGCAATAAGAATTGTGCTGCATGTATGTAAATATCCTTAAAATATATATTATTAAAATTTCTTTTGAAAAAATGAAACAGATTATATGTTCTTGTTCATTTTACTATTATGTGATTATTTTAAATATTTTTAATAATATTTTGAATTGAAAATTAATTATAAAATATAATTTTAATTCTGAAATGGTGATCGAATTACAAAAGTTGTAAATTAGTAGCTTGCACGACATGATCCCTAACTTTTGAATGGGTCATTTAAGAGTAAAAATCATTCCATAGGGACGGCGTATGCAGAGATGCATGCGCCGTCCGATCTCCACCGTTGATCAGACTAAAGTTGTAATTCGGTGGACCCATTTTTTGTTTTTTTTTTTTTTAAATTGATGAAAGCTCGGATCAACGGTTGAGATCGAAAGCTGCATGCATCTCTGCATACGACGTCAATATGGAATATTTTCTCCATTTAAGAGCCATATTCGAAAGAAATAAAAAAGACGTGATTTTTGTAACTTGAGAAAAAATATTTGCTTTCATAACACACAATTTCTATATATTTATATATCTAACACCACAATTCTAAATTTGTATATTTATAAAACTGAAATAATACCACATTAAAATATGGCTATAGCTAGCTAACCTTTTAAAAGTGAGATGGATCTTTTCATCTATAGTAAAATATTATAAATATAAAAATTAAAATTTGTGATATAAATATTTATTTTTAAGGAAAATAAGATATTATTATTACTATCCTTGAAATTCTCGGGTTGGTGGTTTATTCATAACAATGGAGATGAATGATATATTTTATTGGCTTATTTATGGGTTTTCTAATTATAGTTTAATTATCATAATTATAATGTGCTTATCCAAATTAAAACTATTATCTCTCTCTCTCTCTCTCTCTCTCTCTATATATATATATATATATATATATATATATATA
>JXCR01140295.1:29046-43300 GCA_002079205.1 Phalaenopsis hybrid cultivar | reverse complement strand
ACAAGCGTAGGATTAGTCAATGTTCTTTATGCTTAGAACAAAGGGTAAAGAATAGGAATGCTCCTATTTGGCACAATATAAATTTAACTAATTCACTTTATCCATTCATTATAATTTCTTGACAAGGAGAAGGATGTTTTCTTATATATTGAATATCACAATTAAACCCTCATTAGTATCATTAGTTATTTATTAGTTATTAAAATTATATATTTATTTCAATTGTCTATTAGTGATAGATAAGCAAATTGAACTTCATTGTTGTGATTAAAGTATTGCTTTTCTAAAATCTTAGTCCGCAGTTCTAAACCACTCCCTGTGGGATCGTTATTTAGGACTCCATTAGAGCTCTATATTACTTGAGTGATACGTATACTTGTGTTGATAAGCGTGACATTACAATTATTGAATATTAATTATGTCCATATTTATCTTATATTTTAAGCATATAAAAAGTCGCTGTCAAGTTTTTGGAGCCGTTGTCGGGGAGTGATTGAGTGAGTCAAATCACGATTAAAATAAGGGACAAATTAAGATTATTAGAAAATTTTTAGTTGCAACTTATTTTTATATTTAGTTAATTATATTACTGAGTACTAATTTCAAATTGTATGTGTAAATTTTGACCTGAAAATCTTATACCCTACGATTCGGAATTAGAACACACTATTAGAAGGATTATAAGATTAAGAAGAGAACATAGAAATTCTGATACAATTGAAAACAATCTGAACAATCAAAGAATAGAGAATGAACACCAACCTAGACTCTACGAGATTATGCAAATCCTACAGCAGATGAAATTCACTTATCTATCCAAAATTCTGATGTAACTGGTATAGACCCCTAAGAGACTATGCAAATCCTACAGCAGATGAAATTCACTTATCTATCCAAAATCCTGATGTAGCCACTAATTCATTTGTAAACCTGTTATTATCCAAATGGTACAAAACAATCAATTCGCTAATTCATTTGAGCTTAAACCTGCTATTATCCAAATGGTACAAAACAATCAATTTGGAGACCAAATGAAGATCCTAACTTACACCTCGCTAGTTTTTTAGAACTATGTGCTACTTTTAAATAGGATAGAGCAAACTTACACCTCGCTAGTTTTTTAGAACTGTGTGCTACTTTTAAATATGACAGAGTCTCAGACGATGTTATTAGACTTAGACTTTTTCCTTTTTCATTGAGGGATAAGGCTAACATGTGGTTAAATTTGTTAGCACCAGGATCTATTAAAACTTGGAGAGAACTTTCATNCCTAAATCCTCATATCTTCCAGGCTATTTGTGTGATCGTTTCACACGAATGTAAGCCTTAACTAATAAAATTGGCAGGATAAATATTTCTCCTCAAAACTGAAGTCAAACATTAGGATAACTTGGGAAGTCACCGGGGTTCTCCTCTTGATCCATGACATCCCCTAGTTCTTCTTCCATTGGATTCTACAATAAAATGTTCCAAATTTGAATCAATTCTTTTTCACACCTCTTAGTCTATTTCGTTGAAGAGTCCTACCCTTTGAAATTCCTTGAAGATAATATTTCTTGATTTTTATCGGGTCTCATTGAAAAGTCCTACCCTTTGAAACTCCTTGAAGATAATATTTCCTGATTTTTATCGAAACATTGAAAAGTCCTACCCTTTGAAACTCCTTGAAGATAATATTTCTCCTGATTTTTATCGAGGTTGGAGTCCTACCCTTTGAAATTCCTTGAAGATAATATTTCCTGATTTTTATCGAGAGTCTTCTAAGAGTCCCACCCTTTGAAATTCCTTGAAGATAATATTTCTTGATTTTTATCGAGAGTCTTCTTAGGTGGCATTGGTCCTTTAAGATGTAATTAACTATAAGAGCTTGCCCTTATAGGAAGCAAGATGAACCCATATAAACCCTTTAATCATTTATATTAAATAGGGGAACTTGTCGGCAAATACAAAGGTTTCGCAGACCAAACGGACGCCAATAGGGGCTTGCCCTTATAGGAAGGATGTCCGAACCCAGCTTAATATAAACCCTATTTAATTCCTTAAATAGGGGAACTTGTTGGCAAATACAAAGGTTTCACAGACCAAATGGACGTCATACTTTTCTTAGTTTATTTGATCAAGCCTTATCCTCAAGTCTTATTATCCTTTGGGATAGATACAGGATTTGAGGTACAGTGCTCTTTCATTTTAAACTATGAAAAAGGGATAGATACAAGATTTGAGGTACAGTGCTCTTTCATTTTAAACTATGAAAAATATGGGGTAAGTTTGATTTCATACTTGAATGTCCTTCCGATGCGGGTGACGGGATTTTGATTCTGGTGGCCGACAGCTTCTTACGGGCAACTCCCCTCCAACCCCGAAAAAAATGCCGACAATTGGTTAATTTAAAGTTTGAATAGTTCTGAAGACCGGTAGGCAGGGAAGATATTAGCTCTTACTCTAGAGTTCTCTTGATTTGCTCCACCTCAGGGATAATGTTCTCGTATCAGAACCTAAAACAATAAACCAAGTTTGGGGATCTACATCCATTAATGAATATTTCCCTATTTATTTGCACTCAATCATATGAAATACTTTCTCATTCATATAACATCATGTGATTCTTTTTAATTGTTGACTGAGATAATAACTGCTCGGTTCTTACATGTTCCACAACAAATTTTAACATCTCAATTGGCTAATTTAAGAAGTAAACGAAGTGTATGGATTTAAATCATCACAATTTCTTCCATCATTAAAGATCAATACTCTCCACAACTTCCATCCAAAACTTAATTACTTAGCATTCTAAGAAGAAAGATAAAGAAAACCACTCATAATCAATGAAGCAAAACAAAGCCACACTTTAGTTTAAAAGAAGAAATCATTGTCAAACCAACAACAAGTCTCGATTAAGACTAAAAGTAGTTTAAATCAAAAAGATAAGAACTTATCTCAAGTCCTCCACCAAACTCTTAAAATTCCTTTGAATCTCTTCTCTTTTACAATCACTCAAAACAAAATAACAAAAAAGATAAAGTAAATAAAAGTGGTTTCTGAACATCTCTCCGAACTAACTCCCTAGAGAAGAGCTTTCAAAACTTGCCAATATTCTTAGGACTCTTTTCTAAGTCCTCTCTTCTTTCTTTTATAGTTTTCCAAGAGGTGCCTCAGGATCTCTTGAAAATGTATCTTGATTCATGTATTTGCCCAGGAGACGCATCCTTTACTGATACTTTTCATCCATGGTGGTTACAACCACCTATTAAGCCAAGGGGTACCTCAAAAACCTCTTCAAAATTTGTAAAAACTGATTTTACTCGTCTAGTAACTGCCACTGGTGCTTAAGTGTGGGGTTTAGGTGCTTATGTGCAGCCTTCTCTGTTTAACCAACGCATAAGCACCCAATTTGGCGCTTAGGCGCCAAAACTCTTTTGCACAATTTTCACCTTTTTGCTCCAAATTTGATCCTTTTTCACTCCTTTAAGCGTTTTTTCCATTTTTACTTGTATCTGTAAGAAAAACAAAAAAAATTACTTTCCATTAAAGTGCAATATTTCAAAAATAGGTATAAAAATGAGTCTAAAAATACTATATATTTTAGGTGTATCACTGCCAACTATGCACATCCAAAGAAAACTATCTTCTCTCACGAAATTGCAACAAACAAAAGTAAAAATCCAGAAGAAGTACAATGGCAGGGCCATTCAACTCCGCTTTAGCGATCTTCCACTACTCTCTTACAACAAGTTAGTGGAGGTTATTTTAGTTCGCACACCCGAGGTCGACGTCGGGGACGAGGACGAGCAAGAACCAACTTATTTGTTAAACGGACTAGGCCAACCATCAACATCGGTGATGAAGATAGTTCCGAAGATGAAATAATGATGAAAAAACAAAGAAAACCTCAATACAAGATATCCTTAGAAGATGCAAAGAAAAGTGAATATGAGATGATGTATGATCAGATAAACCACTATGTGAATACTATGACCCTTGCTCCGGTCCTCCCTCAAAAGGTCGAGAGTTTAGAGGTCAAGGAAGTCTGTAGAGCTGGTTCAAAGCCGATCAAATTTTATCGTGCTTCTACCTCTACTAATATTAAAAATCATGTAAATTTGGATGATGATCCTAATGAATTAATGAAATTACCTTTTGGTTACATTTTGTATTACGTACAAAAGTTAATTCAAGAAGGACATTTGCCAAAACAAATGCCAAAAGATATGTTACAGCTTTTTGAAAAGTTATGGAGTGTTAAAATTTGAACTCCAAGCTCGAAAGGGGGTCTCGGATCTGGTACAATTGGAACAGTTGATGATTCAAAATTTTATATGGTTGTTACTAGTGAATCAGGAGAGGATTTCCTCAATATAGAGGATAACTCTACTACCCACTGCTAGAAGATGCTCTCTCAGAATTTGAGGAGAAAATTAAATCAACTGTTGATGAACTAAGAGAAATCAATTTCGGGACTGAAGAAAAACCCTGACCTACATTTATAAGTTCTCTACTCAACGATGAAGAATCTCTACAGTTGATCAAATTGTAAATAGAATTCAAAGATTACTTCGCAGGGAGTTAAGATGAAATGTTGGGACTGTCAGCAGAGGTTGCATTTCATAAACTCGGGGTGGATAAAGATATAACCCCGGTAAAACAAGCTCCAAGAAGAATGCGCCTCAAAATAGAGCAACAAGTCATTACTGAGGTGAAGAAATTAATAGATGCTAACTTTGTAAAAGAAGAGCAATACCCCACATGATTAGCCAATATTGTACCTGTCAAGAAGAAAAATCAACAAATCTTTGTTTACGCCAGTTCTAAACAAAGCATGTCCGAAAGACAAGTTTCCACTACTAATACCAGAAATGATGGTGGATATTGCTTCTACATACAAAATTTTCTCTTTCATAGACGGATCGTCTGGATATAACCAAATCAAGATGGCTCATGAGGATGCAACACTTACAGCCTTTAGAACGCGGATCAGAATTTCTGCTACACAGTGATGCTGTTTGGGTTAAAGACCGCTCGTGCAACATATCACAGTGCAATGTTGAAGATTTTTGACGATCTCATTCACAATCAAGTAGAATGCTACGTCGATGATTTGGTCATCAAAAGCAAATAAAAAATAGGTCATTTTTATGCTTTGAGGATCATGCTTGAACGGTTACGATGATACGACCTTAAAATGAATCCCTTAAAGTGCTCTTTTGTTGTACCTCTGAAAAATATCTAGGATTCGTTGTCTGTCATTGGGGACTCAAGATCGATCTAGAAAAGATTAAAGCTATCTTGGAAATGCGTCCTCCTAAAACCTAGAAACACCTATGTTCCTTCCAAGGGAAGTTGGCATATCTGAGGCACTTTATTTCTAATCTCTCAGGTAGATGTCAGCCCTTCTCGACACTAATTAAAAAAGATGCCAAATTCATTTGGGAAGAGAAATGCTAGCGGGCTTTCCAAAACGTTAAACAATATTTAATGACACCTCATGTTTTGGCAACCCTTATCCCAAGTAAACCTTTGATACTTTATATTGCAGCCTTAGATGACTCTCTTGGAGCCCTTCTAGCCCAAATCATTGACGAGGGTAAAGAAAACGCACTCTACTACTTGAGTCGTCGTCTAATACCGACGAAATTAAGGTATCCACCTATTGAGAAGCATTTTTTGGCGTTAATTTTCTCCACCCAAAAGCTTAGACATTACATGCTTTCTCATAAAATTACTGTAATTTTGAAAGTTAATCCATTGCAATATTTGATGACCCGACCAACACTCTCCAGACGTCTAGCAAGATGGTCAATGATTTTTTTTGTAATTTGATATAAATTTTGTTCTCCTCCATGCTATCAAAGGAAAAATTCTAGCAGACTTTCTCGCTGAACATCTACTGTCAGCTATGTCCCCTCTCGATGATGAACTACTAGATGAACAAATGTTACGAATGAAATTCTCCAGTGCTTAACGCTGGGAGATGTACTTCGACAGTGCTTCATTAGCCAGAAAAGATAAATGATCAGGCACAGTCATATCAGGAAAAGAAGGGATTAGTTTGATATTTATCACGCTATATAAGGGTATTTTGAGGTTCTCATACCACCTGATAGAGCCGTGCATCAACAACGAAGCAGAATATGAAGCCTTAGTCACCAGAATTTGAGCTGGCAATCACAATGGATATAACAAACATTACTATCTACGGTAACTCTCAACTTGTCATCCAGAAAGTCGCTGCACAATACAAAATTCTGAAATCAATATTAGCAGAATATCACAGATATGCGATGAAGCTACTGGAGCAAATCCCCTACGCGACTTTCTACCGAATTCCTAGTGGAGATAATGCCCATGTCGACGTTCTAGCAAAAGACGCTAAAAAACTTGCGTGTCCGCTGGAAGATTCCATTGAAATCACAGTACAAGAAAGACAAGTTCTATCTCAAAAAGACCTCAAAATTCTACACAAGCTCAGATAAGAAGAAACAACAATTGTAGTTGCGGATACCAATGAAGATTGGCGCAAAGCATTAATAGAATATTTTCATACTTGAAAGCTACCGGAAGACAAGCCTGAGGCACATCACATTACAAAAAGGGCTATGTCATACGCCTTGGTTGCGGATGTCCTCTACAAAAGATCGTTCGACCAGATTTGGCTACGATGCCTAAGGAAAGCCGAAGCCTGAAATATCGTCAAAGAAGTACATGCCGGGTTGTGTGGCGCTCACCAGTCAAGAACAAAAATTAGAATGAAGATCAAGAGACTCAAATTTTTTTGGTCAGCAATGATGTCTGACTGCATGAATATAGGCAGAAAATGTCACCAGTGCCAAGTGCATGGGGTGGTCTTGCACCAACCTCCAAATGTGTTACTCCCAACTGTTGCTTCGTGGCCATTCGAGTGTTGAGGCACAGACATAATAGGTTTGATAGACCCTCCATCTTTCAAAGGACACATGTTTATACTTTCTGCTATGGATTACTTCTCCAAATGGGCAGAGGTAGTGCTGTTACAAGAGTTTACAACATAGCACATCCTTCAATTCTTCAAAAGCCAAACCATCTATCATTTCAGTGACACGAAGAATAATTTCTAACAATAGGACATATTTTAAAAGCACAAAAATCAACATTTTCATTAAAATACATGGGATAGATTGGAGATACTCTACAATTTACTTTCTGACTAGAGGAAAATATGTTGAGATTTTCATACCTATTTCATACTATTTTTGATGATATTGCACTTTAAAGAAAGGTATTTTTGATGTTTTGTTGTAGAAATGATGAATTAGGGTCAATGGAGCAAAAATATGTAAAAAGGAGCGAATTTGGAGCGAAAAGGACAAAAATGTGGAGATTTGAACTAGGCCGCTGACCGCGCCGTCGACAGTGAGTTTTTCCCAAGGCTACAAGACAAAAATTCTCCAGAAGTCCTCCAACGGCGCCCTCGAGGCTGGCGAAGGTGAGCTCGGCGGTTATGCCTACTCCAGCTTTGGATAAGGCTAAATTCTGAAGGGATGCTAAGGAAACTCTTAGGAACTCATCCACAACTTTAAAAGAATATTTTGGCCAAAAATTAGAGAAAGGTCCTGGAGGTTAGAGAGGTTCCATTAGTGTATAAAGAATTTACTAGAGTGTCTAAATTGTGAGGAATTCTTTGATAGATTGTAAGAGTGGATGGAAAGTGAGAGATTTCTTCCTCGCTACTTCGAAGAGGAATTCTGTGTGATGTAAAGAAAGGAAGAGATTTAGAGGAACTTCGAGTAGTATTCTTGGGGAGAAATTAGAGATAAGTTGTTTACTTGTTGTAGTTTGTATGACTTTCATTTTATGNAGATATTGTCCATCATCTTCTACAATAACTCATCCTGAGTCTTGGTATCACCTCTAGATGTAGAAGCACAAGAAGTAGATGGTTGTGATGAAGATGCAGGTCTCTAATCCATAACTTTTGGAAAATCCTCCTCTCCAGCCAAAAGTTAAATGCTCAGAATAAGTCTTCACATTCACCTTCATAATGGGCTTTAGAGGTAACAGAACTTCCTCCCGACTATCATACTTCACTCTAGCCTACTCGCATAATGAAAATATCAAGGAAGCAAGTCCCATACCTGTAGTAGTAGCAGCTCCAGCTGAACTAATGATAGTGTGATAGATCAAAGCCCCTATGTTGATGGGATTTCCCTCCTGAATACAATAGTTCAACATCGTTCTTTCTCTGGTCACTTCACTGAGATGATTGGTCAGAAGCAGACGAGCAGAAATGAAATAGTGTCAAGCCTTTAAAGGTGCACATAACTTTGAAGTTGGGAAGTTTACTCTCCTCTCATTGGTAATCTTCCAAAGTCCTCTCCCAATAGTCTGATATGAAATAATATTGTCTAACTCCGCTTCATTAGGACTATAATTCGCATAAAAAGATAAAGTCTCCAGTGGTAAATGGTAAAACAAGTTGATTACTTCTGGAGTAAAAGGTACCAACTTCCCTCTAACCATAACTCAATCATCTTCAGCCTCTGGGAGATTTGCATAAAACTCCCTCACAACAGAAATCACTGTGACGGTAGAGAAACAACAGAATTGTTCCCGCTGTCGGCGGACTATCAGGCCTTCTACCTCTCCCCCTTAACTCTTGAAACATTGCTCTTGAATTAATTTTTGTGACTGCAGAGCGTCACTATATTGATCTTGAGCTTTTGAACTGACAAACTTGCTCGAATCGAATGGGCTCTTTCTTCTACTCCTTTTCATTCTTGGTGTCATCCTACAAATTTGATAAATTCCAAAGATAACTTTAAAAATCAAGTTTAAATCACTAAACTAAACTTCCAAAAGCACTAACTAAACTTCCCAAGCAATTTCCATAGATTTTTCTTCACTTTTCACCATGAATAGTAAATTTTTGAAATCTTCTAAATGTGATCAAAATATATGGTGAAAATCCAAAATTTTGCATAAAAGTAAATCTCTTACCTTAAGGAACTTACATCTAGCAAATCTCGCTCGATTCCACAAAGCAATTTTCAAATTCCACTTGCCCTAGCCCTTAAAATCACGATTTTGAGTTGGGGAAGACGATAGGAGGTGTTAAAAATGGTATTTTTTTTTACTTAAAATTCACTTTTAACCGTTCGCAAACCGATTTTTGTGAACCGGCGCTTAAGCGCAGGTAAGTAGCGCTTAGGCGCTTGCCTCTCAGGTTGGCTCGCTCTTAAGCACGAGATGTGGCGCTTAGGTGCCAGTGCACAATTTTTGAAATTTTTAATTACAGGTCAATTGCACTATTAGCCTAAGTAAACTACCCCTAAGTTGTCTTATAGCACTTAAATGAATATTTTTACTTCCTATAACTCCCTTCTCTCTCAAAATTCTCAATAATAATTAATTTAATTAGAGCTAAAAATAACATAATTTTTTCACTAAAAATAAACTTATATTAATTCACAAACAAGTACAAATACATTTAACACTTAGTTCTCTCTCCAAATAGTCTTTGATGACAAAATTTTCCTAAGTACAAAACACTTCACACATTTTACAATTAAACACATAAGTGACAAACACTAAACACAAGACATAAACACTAACACACTTAAAAACATGACTCCAAACATCTAATTCCTGACACTTAACTTAATGCCACTCTTCCTTAGAAGGAACGAATTCTTGTCTCTCAGTAGTCTCTCCAGAAATATAGAGTTGATAAAACGGACGGTGGTGACTGAGCCAAGGAAAATATATTGAGATTTTCATACTTATTTTATATTGTTCTTAATGATATTGCACTTTAAAGAAATGTATTTTTGATGTTTTGTTGCAGGAAGAATGAATTAGGGTTATTCGAGCAAAAAAATGCAAAAAGGAGCGAATTTGGAGCGAAAATGACCAAAATGTAGAGATTTGAAATAGGCCGCCGACAGCGCCCTCGACCCCGTCGACGACGATTTTTTCCCGAGACTACAAGACAAAATTCTTCAGAAGTCCGTCGACGGCGAGCTCGGCGGTTATGCCTACTCAAGCTTTGGATAAGGCCAAATTTTAAAGGGATGCTTAGGCAACTCTTGGAAAAGCTCATCCACAACGTTAATAGACTATTTTGGACAAAAATTAGAAAGGGGGGAGAATCTAGAGAGTGAAGGAAGTGCTAGAGAGAGTTTCTAGAGATTAGAAAGGTTCCAATATTGCGAGGAATTCTTCAAGAGATTATAAGAGTGGAGGGAAAGTGAGAGATATCTTCCTCCTTGCTGCTTCGAAGAGGAATTTTGTGTGTTGTAAAGAAAGGAAGATATTTAGAGGAACTTGAGGAGTGTTCTTGGGGAGAAATTATAGATAAGTTATTTACTTGTTGTATTTTATTGTGTGTTGTAAAGAAAGGAAGAGATTCAGAGGAACTTCGAAGAGTGTTCTTGGGGAGAAATTAGAGATAAGTTATTTACTTGTTGTAGTTTGGAGATTCAGAGGAACTTTGAGGAGTGTTCTTGGGGAGAAAGTAGAGATAAGTTATTTACTTGTTGTAGTTTGTTCTTCAAGGAGTTTTCTTGGGGAGAAATTAGAGATAAGTTTATTTATTATTGTAGTTTGTATGAAGGAAGAGATTCAGAGGAACTTCGAGGAGTGTTCTTGAGGAGAAATTAGAGATAAGTTATTTACTTGTTGTAGTTTGTATGACCTGATTTTATATATGAATTCCGAGTTTTGTTGTGTTTTCCCCATGAGATCTGAGTAGTTTTCTTTGCCGAGTTTTGTTGTGTTTTCCCCATGAGATCTGAGTAGTTTTCTCTATCTTTCTCCTTGTCTCAATGAATTCCGAGTTTTGTTGTGTTTTCCCCATGAGTTCTGAGTAGTTTTCTCTGTCTTTCTCATTGGTGTTTTCCCCATGAGATCTGAGTAGTTTTCTCTGTCTTTCTCCTTATCTCAAGATTTGTGAGATAGTGATTTGAATTGGTGAAGAAAGAAAATGTTTAAGAAATTGTAATGATCTTTTCACTTTGATCTTAATTTACTTTCAATCTGGCCAATTGATTTGTTAAAATATGTTGAGTTTTACAACTAAAGTGAAGATTACATCCAAGATTCAGGGAGGTCAAAGCCCTTGGAAGTTGGGTGCAAATAAATAGGAAAATAATATTATCATGCATAGAATTGAATTTTGAGTGACAGACTAAAATCCCCAATTCGGTCCTATCGTTTAGGTGCTGAAGTGTAGATGTTAGCCATCAGGTGTGAGAAGTTGGGTGCAAATAAATAGGGAAATAATATTATCGGGCGTATAATTGGAGATTTTAGAGTGAGAGACTAAAATCCCCAATTCGGTCCTATTGTTTGGGTGCTGAAGTGTAGATGTTAGCCCTCAGATTTGGGTGCAAATAAATATGGAAATAAAATTATCGGGCGTAGAATTGGAGATTTTAGAGTGACAATTGGAAGTTGGGTGAAAATAAATAGGGAAATAAAATTATCAGGCGTAGAATTGGAGATTTTAGAGTGACAGAAAAATCCCCAATTTGGTCCTATCGTTTGGGTGCTGAAGTGTAGATGTTAGCCCTCAGGCGAGGACCCCAATTTGGTCCTATCATTTGGGTGTTGAAGTGTAGATGTTAGCCCTCAGGTGAGGGGAAAGTGGGAGCTCTGAAATGAGAGTCGGTATCCTCCCAGCCTAGCCGCAGATTTAGTAGACAAGCGTAGGATTAGTCAATGTTCTTTATGCTTAGAACAAAGGGTAAAGAATAGGAATGCTCCTATTTGGCACAATATAAATTTNTTCAAAACACAACATAAATCATAGTCCAAAACAACACACAGATGTAAATGTAGCAAGCTCAGACCACATAGTACACATCATATTACAACCCTCAGAATCACCGCTGTACCATTTTTTTGCAAGTTCATAATCAGGATATTGAGGATATGGAGGAAATTGCGCTCCTGGTTCACCTCTAATCAGGCTTTCCAAAGATGAGTGGAATTTCTCTTCATAATCACTCTTCCTACTATTATAACTATTAGTATGATCTGCAAAACGCTCTAAATTTTGTACCTTATTAGCTGTAAAATAGATATTGTCCATCATCTTCTACAATAACTCATCCTGAGTCTTGGTATCACCTCTAGATGTAGAAGCACAAGAAGTAGATGGTTGTGATGAAGATGCAGGTCTCTAATCCATAACTTTTGGAAAATCCTCCTCTCCAGCCAAAAGTTAAATGCTCAGAATAAGTCTTCACATTCACCTTCATAATGGGCTTTAGAGGTAACAGAACTTCCTCCCGACTATCATACTTCACTCTAGCCTACTCGCATAATGAAAATATCAAGGAAGCAAGTCCCATACCTGTAGTAGTAGCAGCTCCAGCTGAACTAATGATAGTGTGATAGATCAAAGCCCCTATGTTGATGGGATTTCCCTCCTGAATACAATAGTTCAACATCACTCTTTCTCTGGTCACTTCACTGAGATGATTGGTCAGAAGCAGACGAGCAGAAATGAAATAGTGTCAAGCCTTTAAAGGTGCACATAACTTTGAAGTTGGGAAGTTTACTCTCCTCTCATTGGTAATCTTCCAAAGTCCTCTCCCAATAGTCTGATATGAAATAATATTGTCTAACTCCGCTTCATTAGGACTATAATTCGCATAAAAAGATAAAGTCTCCAGTGGTAAATGGTAAAACAAGTTGATTACTTCTGGAGTAAAAGGTACCAACTTCCCTCTAACCATAACTCAATCATCTTCAGCCTCTGGGAGATTTGCATAAAACTCCCTCACAACAGAAATCACTGTGACGGTAGAGAAACAACAGAATTGTTCCCGCTGTCGGCGGACTATCAGGCCTTCTACCTCTCCCCCTTAACTCTTGAAACATTGCTCTTGAATTAATTTTTGTGACTGCAGAGCGTCACTATATTGATCTTGAGCTTTTGAACTGACAAACTTGCTCGAATCGAATGGGCTCTTTCTTCTACTCCTTTTCATTCTTGGTGTCATCCTACAAATTTGATAAATTCCAAAGATAACTTTAAAAATTAATTTTAAATCACTAAACTAAACTTCCAAAAGCACTAACTAAACTTCCCAAGCAATTTCCATAGATTTTTCTTCACTTTTCACCATGAATAGTAAATTTTTGAAATCTTCTAAATGTGATCAAAATATATGGTGAAAATCCAAAATTTTGCATAAAAGTAAATCTCTTACCTTAAGGAACTTACATCTAGCAAATCTCGCTCGATTCCACAAAGCAATTTTCAAATTCCACTTGCCCTAGCCCTTAAAATCACGATTTTGAGTTGGGGAAGACGATAGGAGGTGTTAAAAATGGTATTTTTTTTTACTTAAAATTCACTTTTAACCGTTCGCAAACCGATTTTTGTGAACCGGCGCTTAAGCGCAGGTAAGTAGCGCTTAGGCGCTTGCCTCTCAGGTTGGCTCGCTCTTAAGCACGAGATGTGGCGCTTAGGTGCCAGTGCACAATTTTTGAAATTTTTAATTACAGGTCAATTGCACTATTAGCCTAAGTAAACTACCCCTAAGTTGTCTTATAGCACTTAAATGAATATTTTTACTTCCTATAACTCCCTTCTCTCTCAAAATTCTCAATAATAATTAATTTAATTAGAGCTAAAAATAACATAATTTTTCACAAAAACAAACTTATATTAATTCACAAACAAGTACAAATACATTTAACACTTAGTTCTCTCTCCAAATAGTCTTTGATGACAAAATTTTCCTAAGTACAAAACACTTCACACATTTTACAATTAAACACATAAGTGACAAACACTAAACACAAGACATAAACACTAACACACTTAAAAACATGACTCCAAACATCTAATTCCTGACACTTAACTTAATGCCACTCTTCCTTAGAAGGAACGAATTCTTGTCTCTCAGTAGTCTCTCCAGAAATATAGAGTTGATAAAACGGACGGTGGTGACTGAGCCAAGGAAAATATATTGAGATTTTCATACTTATTTTATATTGTTCTTAATGATATTGCACTTTAAAGAAATGTATTTTTGATGTTTTGTTGCAGGAAGAATGAATTAGGGTTATTCGAGCAAAAAAATGCAAAAAGGAGCGAATTTGGAGCGAAAATGACCAAAATGTAGAGATTTGAAATAGGCCGCCGACAGCGCCCTCGACCCCGTCGACGACGATTTTTTCCCGAGACTACAAGACAAAATTCTTCAGAAGTCCGTCGACGGCGAGCTCGGCGGTTATGCCTACTCAAGCTTTGGATAAGGCCAAATTT
>JXCR01140295.1:0-28216 GCA_002079205.1 Phalaenopsis hybrid cultivar | reverse complement strand
ATATATGAAGCTTGGGAGAGATTTAAAGATCTTCTTAGGAAGTGTCCTCATCATTCGTTACCAGATTGGTTAATAATTCAAACTTTTTATAATGGATTAGTGGGATCTCTTAGATCGATTATAGATGTTGCGGGTGGTGGTTCTTTAATGTCAAAACCTTTTGATGAGGCTTATTCATTAATAGAAGAGATGGCTACCAACAGTTTTCAATGGCCCTCTGAACGGGTAAATCCTAAAAGAGTAGCTAGTATCCATGATTTTGATGCAATATTTATGTTAGCTTCGCAGACTGTTGCAATATCAAAGAAATTAGATCATTATGGGATGAATTATTCTACAACACCTTCTATGATAGAAGAGAATTCATCTGAGCAATTTGTGGATGTTCAATCTTCATATATTATTCTTCAACACCTCCTATGATGGAAGAAAATTCATCTGGGCAATTTGTGGATGTTCAATCTTCATATGAAACCTTAAATGCTATTAATAATAGACCCAACAACCCTTATTCGAACTATTACAACCCAGGTTGGAAGAATCATCCAAATTTTAATTGGAATAACAATTCTTCTACAAATAAACCCAGGTTGGAAGAATCATCAAAATTTTAATTGGAATAACAATTCTTCTACAAATCAACAATTGGTTTATATGAAACCTTAAATGCTATTATAGACCCAACAACCCATATTCGAACTATTATAACCTAGTATGAAACCTTAAATGCTATTAATAGACCCAACAACCCATATTCGAACTATTATAACCCAGGATTTCCAAATTTTAACTGGAATAACAATTCTTCTACAAATCAACAATGGGCAAACAACCCAGTGACCCCATTAGGAAATTCATCCAACCAAGGAAACGTTAACTATAGACATTCTTATCCCCCAGGATTTAACAGTAACACTCCAATTTAGGAGAGGAAGTTTTCTATGGAAGAGCTGATATTAAACATGGGTCAACAATTACAGAATCAAGGAAATCAATTACAAATTCAAGGAAATCAATTACAAAATCAAGGAACTAATATTAAGAATATTGAAAACCAATTGGGACATATCGCTACTGCGCTTAGTAACCAAACATTAGGAACTTTTCCTAGTATTTCGGAACTAAATCCTAAAGATCAAGAAAAAGAACAAATCAAAGCGATATACTATGGAACCAAATCCTAAAGATCAAGGAAAAGAACAAATCAAAGCGATACAATTACGAAGTGAGAATTGGAAACAAGGGTGCAAAAAGAAATAGAAACTGAAAAAGAGAAAGTGGATACCGAAAACTTGGAAACAAGGGTGCAAAAAGAAATAAAGGCGATTCAATTACGAAGTGGAAAAGAATTGGAGACAAGAGTGCAATAAGAAATAGAAACTGAGGTGGAAAAGAATTGGAGATAAGAGTGCAAAAAGAAACAGAAACTGAAAAAGAGAAAGTGGATTTAAAAGAGAGGATCATGAATACCCAAATTTAGAGTATCCATTTACACCAATGAAAATTACTGTGGAAAAACCTCCACCTCATGAATACCCAGATTTAGAGTATCCATTTACACCAATGAAAATTACTGTGGAAAAACCTCTACCACTGTTTCCTTAAAGATTGAAGCAACACAAACAGAATAAATAATTTTCCAATTTTTTTTAAATTCTTAAGAAGTTAACGGTGAATATTCCTTTCATAGAAGCTTTAGCGCAAATGCCCAATTTTGTGAGTTTATGAAAGATATTTTGAACAAGAAAAGGAAGTTCACTGATAATGAGACTGTTGCACTTAGTGAAGAGTGTAGTGCAATTATTCAGATGAAAGATATTCTGAACAAGAAAAGGAAGTTCACTGATAATGAAACTGTTGCACTTAGCAAAGGAAAGATATTTTGAACAAGAAAAGGAAGTTCACTGATAATGAGACTGTTGCACTTAGCGAAGTGTATATTCTGAACAAGAAAAGGAAGTTCACTGATAATGAAACTGTTGCACTTAGCGAAGAGTGTTGTACATTATTCAGAAAAAGCTTCTTGAAAATTAAAAGATACGGGTAGTTTCACTATACCGTGTGCTATCGGTGAAAAATTTTATGGAAGAGCTTTATGTGATTTGGGAGTCAGCATTAATCTTATGTCTCTATCAATTTTCAAAAGATTAGGATTAGGAGAAGTCTCACCTACTTCTGTAACTCTACAATTAGCGGATCGCAGTTACATATCCTAAGGGAGTTATAGAAGATGTGCTAGTAAAAGTGGATAAATTTATCTTTCCTGTGAATTTTGTTGTTTTAGATATGGAGGAAGATAAAGAAATACCTATTATTTTAAGGAACCTTTTTAGCTACTAGAAAAGCTATGATAGATGTTCAAAAAGGAGAATTAACTATGAGAGTAATATTTTTAGCTACTAGAAAAGCTATGATAGATGTTCAAAAAGGAGAATTAAATATGAGAGTTAATGGTAGATGTTCAAAAAGGAGAATTAAATATGAGAGTAAATAAATACCCTGCTGTTGAAAGAGATAATGAATGTTTTTGCATGGAAATTATTGAACATCTACTAAACAAAAATTTTAAAGAACATTTTGAAGATAAAATGCATTTTGAAGAAGAAGACATTTTAGAGAACATTTCGAAGAGAAAGAATGATTTGAAGAGAGTGACGAAATTATTCTGGACAAATTAGAAAATGAAGAATTAGATTATGTTCAGGAAAGATTTGAGATGTTGGATATTACGGAAAATGCCGATAAAAATCTATTTCCGTCAATTATAAAACCACCTAAACTTGAGTTAAAAATACTTCCTAGCCACTTGAAGTATGTATTTTTAGGAGACTCATCTGCATTACATGTTATTATATCATCAGAATTAAATGATTTGCAAGACCAACGACTATTAGATACATTGAAAAGATATAAGAAAGCTTTTGGTTGGACCTTAGCGATATTAAGGGAATCAGTCTTTCAATTTGTATGCACTGAATTATATTAGATGAACAATATAAACCAAGAGATGATACACAAAGGAGATTAAATCTGATGATGAAAGAAGTAGTTAAGAAGGAAATTTTGAAATTGTTACACACTGGAATTATATATTCTGNCATAACATCATTCTGTCAGATTAATGGAGAGTCAATATATGAAGCTTGGGAGAGATTTAAAGATCTTCTTAGCAAACGCCCTCATCATTCGTTACCAGATTGGTTGATAATTCAAACTTTTTATAATGGATTAGTGGGGTCTTTTAGATCGATTATAGATACGGCGGCTGGTGGTTATTTAATGTCAAAACCATTTGACGAGGCTTATTCATTAATAGAAGAGATGGCTATCAACAATTTTCAATGGCCCTCTAAATGGGTAAATCCCAAAAGAGTAGCTAATATCATTCTGATGCAATATCTATGTTAGCTTCGCAGATTGCTGCAATATCAAAGAAATTAGATCATTGTGTATGTTAGCTTCGCAGATTGCTGCAATATCAAAGAAATTAGATCATTATGGGATGAATTATTTTCACACCTCTTATGATGGAAGAAAATTCATCTGGGCAATTTGTGGATGTTCAACCTTCATATGAGATCTTAAATGCTATTAGTAGACCCAACAACCCTTATTCGAACTATTATAAACCAGATTGGAAGAATCATCAAAATTTTAATTGGAATAACAATTCTTCTACAAAAAAACAATGGGCAAACAACCAAGTGAACCCATTAGGAAATTCATCAAACCAAGGAAATGTTAACTATAGACCTTCTTATCTAACAGGATTTAATAGTAACACTCAAATAAGGAAAAGAAGTTTTCTATGGAAGAGCTGATATTAAACATGGGTCAACAATTGCAGAATCATGGAAATCAATTACAAATTCAAGGAAATCAATTAAAAAATCAAGGAACGGCTATTAAGAATATTGAAAATCAATTGGGACATATCGCTACTGCGCTTAGTAACCGAGCATTAAGAACTTTTCCTAATACTGTGGAACCAAATCCTAAAGATCAAGGAAAAGAACAAATCAAAGTGATACAATTATGAAGTGGAAAAGAATTGGAATTAAGATTGCAAAAAGAAATAGAAACTGAAAAAGAGAAAGTGGATACCAAAAAATAAAAGGATCATGAATAACCAGATTTAGAGTATCCATTTACACCAATGAAAATTACTATGAAAAAACCTCCACCACCGTTTCCTCAAAGATTGAAGCAACACAAGCACAATAAACAATTTTTCAAATATTTAGAAATTCTTAAGAAGTTAACAGTGAATATTCCCTTCATAGAAGCTTTAGACCAGATGCCCAATTATGTGAAATTTATGAAAGATATTCTGAACAAGAAAATGAAGTTCACGGATAATGAAACTGTTCCACTTAGCACAGAGTGTAGTGCAATTATTCAGAAAAAGCTTCCTGAAAAATTAAAAGATCCTGGTAGTTTCACTATAACGTAGTGCAATTATTTTTCACAGACAACAAAACTGTTGCACTTAGCGAAGAGTGTAGTGCAATTATTTAGAAAAAGTTCTAGAAACTAAGAGATCCTGGCAGTTTCACTATACCATGTGCTATTGGTGAAAAATTTTATGGAAGAGCTTTATGTAATTTGGGAGCCAGCATTAATCTTATACCTCTACCAATTTTCAAAAGATTATGATTAGGAGAAGTCTCACCTACTTCTGTAACTCTACAGTTAGCGGATCGTTTAGTTATATATCCTAAGAGAGTTATAGAAGATGGGTTAGTAAAAGTGGATAAATTTATCTTTTCTATGGATTTCATTATTTTAGATATGGAGGAAGATAAAAGAAATTTTTATCATTCTAGAGAGACCATTTTTAGCTACTGGAAAAGCTATGATAGATGTTCAAAAAAGTCAATTAACTATGAGATTTAACGATCAAGAAGTGACTTTTAACATTGTGAAATCTATGAAATACCCTACTGTTAAAAGAGATAATGAACTTTTTCGCATGGAAATTAGTGAACATATATTAAAAGAACATTTTAAAGAACATTTTGAAGAGAAAGAACAATTTGAAGAGAGTAACGAAATTCTTCTGGACGAATTGGAAAATGAAGAAGTAGATTTTGTTCAGGAAAGATTTGAGATGTTGGATATTACGAAAAATGCTAATAAGAATCTATTTCCGTCAATTATAAAACCACCTGAACTTGAGATGAAAGTATTGCCTAGCCACTTGAAGTATATGTTTTTAGGAGACTCATCTACATTACCTGTTATTATATCTTCAAAATTAAATGATCTACAAGAGCAAAGACTGTTAGATACATTGAAAAGAGATAAGAAAGCTTTTTGTTGGACCTTAGTTGATATTAAGGGAATCAATTAGATACATTGAAAAGATATAAGAAAGCTTTTGGTTGGACCTTAGCTGACATTAAGGGAATCAGTCATTAAAAAGATATAAGAAAGTTTTTGGTTGGACCTTAGCTGATATTAAAGGAATCAGTCATTCGATATGTATGCACAGAACTATATTAGATGAACAATATAAACCAAGAGTTGATCCACAAAGGAGATTGAATCCAATGATGAAAGAATTGTTAAGAAGGAAATTTTGAAATGGTTAGACACTAGAATTATATATCCTATTTCAGACAGTGCATGGTAAGAAGGAAATTTTGAAATGGTTAGACACTAGAATTATATATCCTATTTCAGATAGTGCGTAGGTAAGTCCAAGAAGGAAATTTTGAAATGGTTGGACACTGGAATTATATATCCTATTTCAGACAGTGCTTGATCTAAACCAAGATTTGATCCACAAAGGAGGTTAAACCCTATAATGAAAGAAGTAGTAAAAAAATAAATTTTGAAATGGTTAGACACTGGAATTATATATCTTATTTCAGATAGTGCGTGGGTAAGTCCTATTCATTGTGGGTTAGACACTGGAATTATATATCCTATTTCAGATAGTGCGTGGGTAAGTCCAATTCATTGTGCTTAGACACTGGAATTATATATCATATTTCAGATAGTGCATGGGTAAGTCCAATTCATTGTGTTCGTAAAAAGACACTGGAATTATATATCCTATTTCAGATAGTGCGTGGGTAAGTCCAATTCATTGTGTTCTTAAGAAAGGAGGAATTAATACCTATCAGACAAGTTATTGGGTGGCGTATTTGCATTGATTATAGAAAATTAAACACTGCCACCAAGAAAGATCACTTCTCTTTACCCTTTTTAGATCAAATGGTAGATAGACTTGCTGGGCACAAATATTTTTGTTTCTTAGATGGATATACTGGTTACCATCAAATTCCTATTGCTTCTGAGGATCAAAAAAAGAAAACATTTACTAGCCTTTTGGAACTTTTGCTTTTTAAAGAATGCATTTCGGATTATGTAATGCACCTGCAACATTCTAGAGATGTATGATGTCTATATTTAGTAAGTTAATTGATGATGGATTGGAAGTATTTATTGATGATTTCTCTGCATTTGGAACATCATTTGACACATGCTTAAATTATCTTGAAAAAGTTTTAGAGTTATGCGAAAGAACTAACTTGGTTCTAAAGTAAAAGAATTGTCAATTTATGGTTGCAGGAGGAATTGTGTTAGGAGATAAAATTTCGGAAGATGGTATGAAGACCCTGCAAAAATTCAAGTTATATCTAAACTAACACCTCCTACTAATGTAAGAGAGGTTATGCAAAAATTCAAGTTATATCTAAATTAACACCTCCTACTAATGTAAGAGGGGTTAGAAGTTTTGCAGGAGGAATTGTGTTAGGGCATAAAATTTTGGAAGATGGTATGGAAGCAGACCCTGCAACGCAGGAGGAATTGTGTTAGGGCATAAAATTTTGGAAGATGGTATGGAAGCAAACCCTGCAAAAATTAATTTATGGTTGCAGGAGGAATTGTGTTAGGGCATAAAATTTTGGAAGATGGTATGGAAGCTGACCCTGCAAAAATTCAATTATATCTAAACTAACACCTCCTACTAATGTAAGAAAGGTTAGGAGTTTTCTTGGACATGTTGGATTTTACTAATTACCTAATGTAAGAGAGGTTAGGAGTTTTCTTGGACATGTTGGATTTTACAGGCATTTTATTAAATATTTTTCAAAAATTACCAAACCTCTACGCCAACTTTTAGAAAAGGATAAGAAATTTAAATTTACTGAAAGCTATTTAAATGCCTTTAAGTTATTAAAGGGAAAATTAATCACAACCCCTATTATAGTTTCAACTAATTGGGAGAAACCATTTGAACTGATGTGTGATGCTAGTGATTATGCTATTGGAGTTGTCCTTGGACAAAGGTATGAAAAGATTTTTAAAGTTATATACTATGCTAGTAAAACTCTTATTGATGCACAAATTAACTATACTCTTACTGAAAAAGAATTACTAGCCATTGTGTATACTTTAGATAAATTCATATCTTATTTAATTGGAGCTAAATGTGATGTGCATACCGATCACTCTGCTATTAAATATCTTTTAGATCTTATTTAATTGGAGCTAAATGTGTTGTGCATAATGATCACTCTGTTATTAAATATTTGATGCGGCTAAATGTGTTGTGCATACTGATCACTCTGCTATTAAATATCTGATGCAAAAGAAGGATAAGCTAAATTTGTTGTGCATACTGATCACTCTGCTATTAAATATCTGATGCAAAAGAAGGATGTTGTTGTGCCCACTGATCACTCTGCTATTAAATATCTAATGCAAAAGAAGGATGTCAAACCAATGTGTGCATAAATTGTGTATGCTTTAGAAAAATTTAGATCTTATTTAATTAGGACTAAATGTGTTGTGCACACTGGTGCTTTAGACAAATTTAGATCTTATTTAATTGGAGCTAAATGTGTTGTGCACACTGATCACGTTATTAAATATCTAATGCAAAAGAAGGATGCCAAACCAAGGTTAATTAGATGGATACTTTTGATGAATTTAGATCGTATTTAATTGGAGCTAAATGTATTGTGCATACTGATCACTCTGCTATTAAATATCTTTAGATCTTATTTAATTGGAGCTAAATGTGTTGTGCATAATGATCACTCTGTTATTAAATATTTGATGCGGCTAAATGTGTTGTGCATACTGATCACTCTGCTATTAAATATCTGATGCAAAAGAAGGATAAGCTAAATTTGTTGTGCATACTGATCACTCTGCTATTAAATATCTGATGCAAAAGAAGGATGTTGTTGTGCCCACTGATCACTCTGCTATTAAATATCTAATGCAAAAGAAGGATGTCAAACCAATGTGTGCATAAATTGTGTATGCTTTAGAAAAATTTAGATCTTATTTAATTAGGACTAAATGTGTTGTGCACACTGGACTCTGCTATTAAATATCTGATGCAAAAGAAGGATGCCAAACCAAGGTTAATTAGATGGATATTATTGAAGAAGGATGCTAAACCCAGGTTGATTAGATGGATATTTTTTATGCAAGAATTTGATCTTGTTTTATTGATAGAAAGGGAACTGATAATCAAATTGCTGATCATTTGTCAAGATTAGAAAATTTGATAGAAAGGATCAAACCAAGGTTAATTAGATGGATACTTTTGATGTAAGAATTTGATTTTATGGTTATTGATAGAAAGGAAACTGATAATCAAATTGTTGATCATTTGTCAAGATTAGAAAATCAAGAATCATCTGACACTGACAACAAAATTACAGACAGTTTTCCTGATGAACAACTTTATAATATTAATGAGTGGAAAATACCATGTTATGCTGATATTGTTAACTATATTGTAAGTGATATTTTGCCACCTATGCTGACACTGCAACAACAAAGGAAATTAATTCATGATGCAAAAGCATATTTTAGGGATGAGCCTTATTTATACAAACAATGTAAAAATCTGATTATGAGGAGATGTTTACCTTATGAAGAAACTGAGCTAATCATTCAGAAATGTCATGATTCTGAATTTGGAGGACATTTTGGGATTGATAAAACTGCTTATAAAATTTTACAAGTTGGGTTTTGTTGGCCTACTATCTTTAGAGATGCTTATAGATATATAAAAACTTTTGATCGATGTAACCGAGTAGGCAATATATCTAGAAGAAATGAAATGCCACTAAATTTCATGTTAGAAGTTTAGATCTTTGATGTTTGGGGATTAGATTTTATGGGACCATTTATTCCTTCATTTGAAAGNGTCATGATTCTGAATTTGGAGGACATTTTGGGATTGATAAAACTGCTTATAAAATTTTACAAGTTGGGTTTTGTTGGCCTACTATCTTTAGAGATGCTTATAGATATATAAAAACTTTTGATCGATGTAACCGAGTAGGCAATATATCTAGAAGAAATGAAATGCCACTAAATTTCATGTTAGAAGTTTAGATCTTTGATGTTTGGGGATTAGATTTTATGGGACCATTTATTCCTTCATTTGAAAGCTTATATATATTAATTGCAGTAGACTACGTTTCTAAGTGGATTGAAGCACAAGCTTTACCTCATTGTGATGCTAAAAGTGTTTCAAGATTTTTACTGAAAAATATTTTCACTAGATACAGAATGCCTAGAATGATTATCGCTTACGGAGGATCCCATTTTAGGAATAAATATATTCAGGGACTGACAAAAAAGTTTAATATTATTCATAGAATCTCTACTGTCTATCATCCTCAAACCACTGGGTTAGCTGAAGTTTATAATAGAGAGGTTAAACAAATACTTGAAAAGACTGTAAAGACTGTAAACCTTATTAGAGTAGATTGGTCCACTAGACTCGATACCGCATCATGGGCTTACAGGACTGCTTATAAAACTCATATTGGAATGACTCCTTACAGACTGATTTTTGGAAAGACTTGTCACTTACCAGTAGAATTGGAGCATAAAGCATATTGGGCGATTCAAGAATTCAATTATAATTTGAAAGATGCTAGTATTTTACAATTAAATGAATTGAAAGAATTAAGAAATGAGTCTTATGATAACGACAGAATTTATAAGAAACAATTAAATGAATTGAAAGAATTAAGAAATGAGTCTTATGATAACGACATAATTTATAAGGAGAAACTAAAGTTATGACATGATCAAAAGATTAACCAAAAGAACTTTAAACTAGGACAAGAAGTTTTGCTTTACAACACTAGGCTGAAGTTATTTCCTTGGAAATTGAAGTTTCATTAATCTGCGTCTTAATCGTTACTTCAATTTCAACAGCTCCATAAGTATAAACTTGAGTCACAGTAAAGGGAATAGCTTTGATTTAAAGTAAATGGACACAAATTAAAACCGTATTTTGAGGAAAAGACCAAATTTTAAAGAGGTTTTAATGATCAGTCAACCTGAATGACACCTAAATATGTCGGGCTGACGACGTTAGCTTTATGGGAGGCAAACCATATTTATATTTATTTTTTTTATGATTATAGTAATTTTGATTTGAAATTAACGTTAGTTTGTGGTAGTATTAAGCTCTACTACTCTTATTTACCATTGAAACATCATAAAAGTTGGATCCATGAAGAAAAATTGGAACGCATTCGGACTAGAGCAAAACTGTGAAAATTTTGCCTTAGGCGCTGACGGCGCCCTTGACGCCACCGATGGTGGGTTTTTCCCGAGAGTCTAGATAAAATTAATACAAAGGCTCATTGACGGAGCCGTCAACCCTGCCAACGATGAGACCGGCGAATTAGCGGTTACTTGGGTTCAAATGGCAGTTTTTGGCAGTTTTTGGGCGGAAATTGTCTTTTTGAACTAAAAAATTTGATTTTCTAGTTGATATTTTCCCTGCAAAAACAAAGTGAAGTTCCACCAATTTCATTCCTATGGCATCTAATTCCATGATAATCTCAGAATGTGAGTTTTCAATCGGCAAAAGTTTATTAGTGCGGAAGCCAAAAGAATCTTCAACAAGTTGCTCACAAAGAAAAGATTGATCAAGGAACGAGGGTTTGTAAATCATAGATTAAATAATCCCATGATGGATATTGACGAAACGATAGTGCGGCAAAGATANTTGATAAAAAGGGAACTGATAATCAAATTACTGATCATTTGTCAAGATTAGAAAATCAAGAATTATCTGACACTAACAATGAAATTAGAGACAGTTTCCCTGATGAACAACTTTATAATATTAATGAGTGGAAAAACCATGGTATGTTGATATTGTTAACTATATTGTAAGTGATATTTTGCCACCTGTGCTGACATTGCAACAACAAAGGAAATTAATTCATGATGCAAAAACATATTTTTGGGATGAGCCTTATTTATGTAAACAATGTAAGGATCTTATTATGTGGAGATGTATACCTTATGAAGAAACTGAGCTGATCATTCAGAAATATCATGATTCTGAATTTGGAGGACATTTTGGGATTGATAAAATTGCTTATAAAATTTTACAAGCTAGATTTTATTGGCCTACCATCTTTAGAGAAGTTTATAGATATATAAAAACTTGTGATTGATGTCAATGAGTAGGCAATATATCTAGAAGAAATGAAATGCCTCTGAATTTCATGTTAGAAGTTGAGATCTTTGACGTTTGGAGATTAGATTTTATGGGACCATTTATTCCTTCATTTGGGAACTTTTATATACTAATTGCAGTAGACTACATTTTTAAGTGGATCGGCACAAGATTTAACCTCGTTGTGATGCTAAAAGTGTTTCAAAATTTTTAATGAAAAATATTTTCACTAGATACGAAATGCTTAGAATGATTATCACTAATTTGGGAACTTATATATATTAATTGCAGTAGACTACGTTTCTATGTGGATTGAAGCACAAGCTTTACCTTGGGAACTTATATATATTAATTGCAGTGGACTACGTTTCTAAGTGGATTGAAGAACAAGCTTTACCTCGTTGTGACAAAAGTGTTTCAAGATTTTTAATGAAAAATATTTTCACTAGATACGGAATGCCTAGAATGATTAACACTGACGGAGGATCCCTGTTCATNGCTGGGCACAAATATTTTTATTTTTTTGATGGATATACCGGTTACCATCAAATTCTTATTGCTCCTGAGGATAAAGAAAAGACAACATTTACTGGTCCTTTTGGAACTTTTGCTTCTCGAAGAATGCCTTTGGGATTATGTAATGCACCTACAACATTCCAGAGATGTATGATGTCCATATTTAGTAAGTTAATTGATGATGGATTGAAAGTATTTATGGATGATTTCTCTGTATTTGGAACATCATTAGACGCATGCTTAAATTACCTTGAAAAAGTTTTAGAGTTATGCAAAAGAACTAATTTAGTTTTAAATTGGGAGAAATGTCAATTTATGGTTGCAGGAGGAATTGTGTTAGGGCATAAAATTTTAATGGGAGAAATGTCAATTTATGGTTGCAGGAGGAATTGTGTTAGGGCATAAAATTTCAAAAAATAGTATGGAAACAGACCTTCAATTTATGGTTGCAGGAGGAATTTTATTAAGGCATAAAATTTTGGAAGATGGTATGGAAGCAGACCTTCCAAAAATTCAAGTTATATCTAAATTAACACCTCCTACTAATGTAAGAGGGGTTAGAAGTTTTGCAGGAGGAATTGTGTTAGGGCATAAAATTTTGGAAGATGGTATGGAAGCAGACCCTGCAACGCAGGAGGAATTGTGTTAGGGCATAAAATTTTGGAAGATGGTATGGAAGCAAACCCTGCAAAAATTAATTTATGGTTGCAGGAGGAATTGTGTTAGGGCATAAAATTTTGGAAGATGGTATGGAAGCTGACCCTGCAAAAATTCAATTATATCTAAACTAACACCTCCTACTAATGTAAGAAAGGTTAGGAGTTTTCTTGGACATGTTGGATTTTACTAACTAACACCTCCTACTAATGTAAGAGAGGTTAGGAGTTTTCTTGGACATGTTGAATTTTACAAGCGCTTTATTAAAGATTTTTCAAAAATTACTAAACCTCTATGCCAACTTTTAGAAAAGGACAAGAAGTAACACCTCCTGCTAATGTAAGGGAGGTTAGGAGTTTTCTTGGACATGTTGGTTTTTACAGGTGTTTTATTATATTTTTCAAAAATTACCAAACCTCTATGCCAACTTTTAGAAAAGGACAAGAAATTTAAATTTACTGAAAGCTGTTTAAATGCCTTTAAGTTATTAAAGAAAAAAGTAATCACAGGCCCAATTATAGTTTCACCTAGCTGGGAGAAACCATTTGAACTGATGTGTAATGCTAGTGATTATGCTATTGGGNATTGGGCCATTAAAGAATTCAATTATAATTTGAAAGATGCTGGTGAGAAGAGATTGTTACAATTAAATGAATCAGCAATTCAGTCATATCATTTGGGTGTTGAAGTGTAGATGTTAGCCCTCAGGTGAGGGGAATGTGGGAGCTCCAAAAAGAGTGTTAGTGTCCTCCCAGCCTAGCCACAGATTCAGTAAACAAGCGTAGGATTAGTCAATGTTCGTTATGCCTGGACCAAAGGGTAAATAATAGGTATGCTCTTATTTAGCACAATATAAATTGAACTAATTCACTTTATCAATTCACTATAATTTCTTGACAAGAAGAAGGATGCTTTCTTATATATTGAATATCACAATTAAACCCTCATTAGTATCATTAATTATTTATTAGTTATTAAAATTATATATTTATTTCAATTGCCTATTAGTGACAGATAAACAAATTGAACTTCGTTGCTGTGATTAAAGTATTGCTTTTCTAAAATCTTAGTTCTCAGTTCTAAACCGCCTATTAGTGACAGATAAGCAAATTAAACGTCGTTGTTGTGATTAAAGTATTGCTTTTCTAAGGTCTTAGTCCATAATTCTAAACTACCTCCTGTGGGATCGATATCTAGGACTCCATTAGAGCTCTATATTACTTGAGCGATACGTATACTTACGTTGATAAATATGACTTTACAATTATTGAATATTTATTAAGTCCATATTTATCTTGTCTTTTAAGCATATAAAAAGTCGCTGTCAGTGACGAGCTCTAATGCCATCATCTTTGATCCACTTTTGTTTAAGGAACATTGCCTTATTTGCTTCCTCCATATAACTGGTATGGCTGAACTGCATCCTAATTTGCCACGCAATATGTTCTAGATGAGCATGCAATTCAAGCACCTTAGTCTCTAATACAAATATAGTATTCTCCATCTTGTTGATCTTCTCTGATATTCCTTCATTACTAACGGCTAAGAAACCGTTATACATCTCCTGTGCACTTTGAAAAATGAACTTCTTCTTCATAGTTTCTTCCTTCTTCTTCAAATCCATTTCTCATGAAGACATTTTCTCTAAATCCCTCTCTTTTTTAGACTTTTAGGGTTAAAAATAATTTGGGGTGAAATTCCTTCACAAACCCCTTCTATTTATAGGCTTAATTCCACCTCATAACTTTTAGGCACGACTAGAAACTACCAAAGACATGTTTATTCCAACTAAATTGTAGTTATACCTTCTAGAAATCAAAATTTACACATGTGATTAAACTGTCACGTTTAAGCGCTAGTGCACATTTTTGCACCAGTCAACTTAATGTCCAAATTCTCATTCTAATATGTCTAGGTAACCAAATAAAGTCTAAAAATTATTACTAGCACAGAATAAACTAAAAAATACTAACCCAAATTTCTTAATCAGACTCAAACAACAATCAAAGCAAAAACACACTGTTAACTATGGGTTGCCTCCCACAAAGCGCTTGGTTTTACGTCATCAGCCCGATGTAACTAGTGTTCATTCTGGTTGACCCAACATCATTCCATCATTATATTTTTGTTGATCACCTATATAATAAGGTTTCAGTCTATGTCCATTTACTTTAAAAATTTTCTCAGAATTAAGATCTTTAATATCCACAACTCCATAAGGATGAACTTTTATCACAACAAATGGGCCCATCCACCTGAACTTAAGTTTGCCAGAAAATAATCTTAACCTTGCATTATATAGCAAAACTTGTTGCCCTGGTTGAAAATTTTTAGTAAAAATCTTTCGATCATGCTACATCTTCATCGTTCCGCATTATATAGCAAAACTTGTTGCCCTGGCTGAAAATTTTTAGTAAGAATCCTTTAATCATGCCACATTTTTATCTTTTCTTTGTAAATCTTAGCACTTTCATTTCGATCATGCCACATCTTCATCTTTTCTTTATAAATCTTGGCACTCTCATAAGATTCATTCTTTATCTTTTCAAGCTCATTTAATTGTAACAATCTTTTCTCACTAGCATCTTTCAAATTATAATTGAACTCTTTAATTCATTTAATTGCAATAATCTTTTCTCACCAGCATCTTTCAAATTATAATTGAACTCTTTAATTATTTTAATTTTTCTTTATAAATCCTAGCACTCTCATAAGATTCATTCCTTATCTCTTCAAGCTCATTTAATTGTAACATCCTTTTCTCACCAGCATCTTTTAAATTATAATTGAACTCTTTAATAGCCCAATATGCTTTATGCTCTAGTTCAACTATTAAGTGACAAGCTTTCCTAAATATTAGCCTATATGGGGATATTCCTATAGAAGTTCTATATGCAATCCTATAAGCTCACAAAGCATAGTCAAGTTTGACTGACCAATCCATTTTTGTTGGCTTCACAGATTTTTCCATAATTCCTTTAATTTCTTGATCGGATAATTTAGCCAAACCACTTATCTGAGGATGGTAAGCAGTAACAATCCTATGATTTATATGATATTTCTTTAATAACTTCTCCATAATGGCATTTCTAAAATGACTTCCCCCATCAGTAATGATAACTCTTGGCATCCCAAATCTATGAAATATGTTCGTTTTTCAAAATTTTGCGACACTTTGAGCATCACATCAAGGTAAAGCAACAGCTTCTATCCATTTGGATATATAGTCCACTGCTAACAAAATATAAAAATTTTTGAAAGATGGTATAAATGGTCACATGAAATCTAATCCCCAAACATCAAATTTTTCTAAATTTCCGAAAGATGGTATAAATGGTCCCAGGAAATCTAATCCCCAAACATCAAATATTTTTTTTTTGAAAGATGGTATAAATGGACCCATGAAATCTAATCCCCAAATATCAAATATTTCAACGTTCTAGCGTATAATTAAGGGGCATCTCATTTCTTCTAGAAATATTGTCTACTCTTTGACATCTATCACAAGTTTTGATTTAAGCATTAATCTCTCTAAAAATTGTAGGCCATTAAAATCCAGCTTGTAGAATTTTGTATGATGTTTTATCAACACCAAAATGTCCCCCAAAATCAGAATTATGACATGTTTAGATAATTTCATAAGTTTCTTCTAATGGTACTCATCTTCGAATGATCAAATCCTTTCCTTGTTTATATAAATATGGGTCATACCAAAAATAAGTCTTAGATTCAGAAATAAATTTCCTCATTTGTTGATATGTCATTCCATAGGGTTTAAGATCACTAACAATATAGTTCACAATGTCGGTATACCACGGAACACGCCACTCATTTACAGTGAACAATTTTTCTTTTGGAAAATGTTTATTAATTTCTTTTTCAAAACAGAGTGGTTTTTCTAATTCAAGCCTGGACAAATGATCAACAATTTAATTTTCAGTTCCCTTCTAATCTACTATTTTAAAATCAAATTCTTGTAAAAGAATAATCCATCTAATAAGTCTCGGTTTAGTATCCTTCTTTTTCATTAAGTACTTAATAGCAGAATGTTTTGTATGCACTATACAATGAGTTCCAATCAAATATGATACAAAATTTATCAAAGGCATATACTATTGCTTATAACTCTTTTTTAGTTGTTGTATAATTAATTTGAGTTCCTAAGAGACTTTTACTAGCATAATAATAACTTTAAAAATTTTATCAATATCTTTGTCCTAAAACAGCTCCAATATCATAATCACTAGCATCACACATAAGTTTAAAAGGTTTTTCCCAATTTGGTGAAATTATAATTGGTGCAGTGATTAATTTTTCTTTTAATAATTTAAAATCTTTTAGCCATTCCTAATCAAAATTGAAAATTACATTTTTCTCCAGTAAATGGCATAAAGGTTTAGCAATCTTAGAAAAGTCTTTAATATATCGCCTGTAGAATCCACCATGCCCTAAAAAACTTCTAATTTCCTTTACATTTATTGGATAAGGTAAATTAGTGATCACTTGAATTTTATCAGGATCTACTTTCATACCATTTTCTAATATTTGATGACCTAATATAATTCCTCCTATTACCATAAATTGGCATTTTTCTTCGTTAAGGACTAAATTTGTTTCTTCACAGCGCCTAAGAACTTTAGATAAATGTTATAAATATGAGTTAAATGAAGTTCCAAACACTGAAAAGTCATTCATAAAGACTTCAATCCCTTTTCAATTAAATCACAAAAAATTGTAATCATACAACTTTGAAATATAGCAGGGGAATTACATAAACCAAAGGGCATTCTTCTAAAAGCAAAAGTACCATAAGAACTGGTAAATGTTGTTTTCTCTTGATTCTCAAGAGATATTTGAATTTGGTGATAACCGGTATATCCATCCAGAAAACAAAAGTATTTGTGCACAGCTACTCTATCCAACATTTGATCTAGAAAGGGTAGTGGAAAATGATCTTTCCTAGTGACAAGAAATAATTTTCTATAATTAATGCATATTCTCCACCCTGTAACTTGTTTAGTAGGTATTAACTCATTATGCTCATTCACAATTACAATTACTCCTCTTTTCTTAGGAGCACTGTAAATTAGACTAACTCATGCACTATCTGAAATAGGGTAGATAATTCTAGCATCTAATCACTTTAAAATTTCTTTCTTAACAACCACTTTCATAACAAGATTTAATCTCCTTTATGGATCAGCCCTAGGTTTACAGTTTTCTTACAAATTAATTCTATGCATAGAAATTTAAGGACTAATTCCTTTAATTTCAACAATTGTCCATCTGAAGGATTTCTTAAAATTTTTCAGAATTTTCATCAGCTTTTCTTCTTCTTCCTTTGTTAACTTTGAGGAAATTATAACAGGTAAAGTAGAGGAATCTCCTAAAAAGGCATATTTTAAATGTTTAGAAAGTAATTTCAACTCAAGTTCTGGAGGTTTTTCAATAGATGGACAAAATGATTTATCTTTGTCTATCGTGTCCAAAATTTCAAAACTTTCTTGAACATAACTTGAATCTTCCTTAGAAAGGTTCACACATTGATCTAATTCCTCTTCTTTCTCATGTTCCAAATCTTTTTCTTCAGATTTTTTTTCATAAGTAGTCTTGATATGACATTCGCTCAGATATCTTATAACATCCATTCTATAGCATTCATCATCTTTACCTTTTGTAGGGTATTTCATTGATTTTAAAATGTTAAAAGTAACAGTTTGATCATTGACGTGCATCGTTAATTCTCCTTTCTGCACATCTATCATTTCTCTTCCTGTGGCTAGGAAAGGTCTCCCCAAAATGATAGGTATCTCTTTATCTTCCTCCATATCTAGCACAATGAAATCAATAGGAAAGATAAATTAATCCACTTTCACTAGGACATCTTCTATCTCCTTTAGGATAGGTTATTTAACGATCTGCTAACTGTAGAGTTACAATAGTAGGGATTATTTCTCCTAATCCTAATCTTTTAAATATTGATAATGGCATAAGGTTAATGTTTGCACTTAAATCACATTAATGTTTGCACTTAAATCACATAAAGCTTTCCCATAAAGTTTGTCTCCTATAACACATAGAATTTTAAAGATACCAGGATCTTTAAGCTTTTCAGGAAGTTTTTTCTAAATTATAGCACTGCACTGCTCACTGAGTGCAACAGTCTCATTATCTTCAAACTTCCTTTTTCTGTTAAGATTATCCTTCATAAACTTTACATAGCTTGGCATTTGTTCCAAGGCTTTAACTAATAGGAATATTGATTGTAAGCTTCTTAAATATTTCCAAAAATTTTGAAAATTGCTTATCCAACTTATGTTGTCAAAGTCTCTGAGGAAATGGAGGTGGTGGTTTTTCTAAATAAATTTTTGACAAAGAAGTAGGTCTTTCAGAATCATTCAGAGCGTACTCTTTTGATTCTTCAATTTCTTCTTTCTGTACTTCAATCTCTTTTTAAATCCTACCTTCCAACTCTCTTCCGCTTCTAAGTTGTGCTGCTTAAACTTACTCTTTATTGTGGTCTTTTGGATTTGATTCAGTATTACTAAGAATTGTTCCTTGGGATCTATTACTTAATAAACTTGTGATTTGCCCAAGTTGATTTTTAATATTTCTAATTGTAGCTCCTTGACTTTGTAATTGATTACTCATTTATAACACCACTTCTTCTATAGACAACTTCTTATCCTTAAATTGTGTATTACAGTTGATACCTAGAGGATAAGTAAATCTATAATTATTATTCCCTTGGTTGTTCCAATTTCCCAATGGGTTAACTTGGTTGTTCCCCAATTGCTGATTATTAGCACCTTAATTGTTATTCCAGTTAAAGTTGGGATGGTTCTTCCAACCTGGGTTATAATAATTGGAATATGGGTTATTTTGCTTATTATTTATGGCATTCAAATTTTCTAACGAAGCTTGAGAATCTACCATTTGGCCAAATGAATTGTCTCAATCATGGAAATTGGTTGAGAAAAATTCATTCCAAATTGGTCTAACTTCCTTAAAATTGTAGAAACTTATTCAAAGTTTCTAATGATATTTGAGAATCTACCATTTGACATAATGAATTCTCTTCAATCATGAAAATTGAAATGATGCTGCTTGAGAATCTGTCATCGGCCTAATGAATTCTCTTCAATCATGGAAATTGGTTAGAAAAATTCATTCCAAATTGGTCAAACTTCCTTGAAATTGCAGCAACTTGATTTGCTAACATAGTCAATGCATCAGTTTCATGAATATTGGCTACTTTTTTGGATTTTCCCTCTCAGAAGGCCATTGAAAATTTTTGGCAGCCATCTCTTCAATTAAAGCATAAGCATCATGAAATGATTTTGACATCAATGAACCACCAAGAGCGACATTGATAATTGATAAGAGATCCAATTAATTCATTATAAAAGGTTTGAATTATTAACCAATCTGGTATAGCATGGTGTGGACATTTTCTTAAGAGTTCTTTAAATCTTTCCCATGTTCTAAATAGATTCCCCTTCAAACTAATTAAAAGATGTAATATCATTTCTAAGCTTTGTAGTCTTTTATTGTGGAAAATATTTAGCAAGGAATTTTTATGCTAAATCACCCCCAGTTCTGATAGATCCAAGTGCTAACAAATTCAACCACATCTTAGCTTTATCCCCCAGTGAGAAAGGAAATAACCTAAGTCTTATGGCATCATCTGAAACACCATCGTATTTAAATGTAGCACACAATTCTAGAAAATTGGTAAGATGTAAATTTGGATCTTAAGTTAGTGATCCCCCAAACTGATTATTTGATATCATTTGGATAATAGCAGGTTTAAGCTCAAATGAATTAGCCACTACAGTAGGTTTTTTAATACTACAATGAAGTTCATCTACAGTAGGGTTGGCACAATCTCTTAAAGGTCTAAAAACTTGATGAATTTTAGCATTTTGATTATTTTGGTTCGCCATTTCTATAATTTTTTTGGATTTTTCAAGATTCTTAATTTTTTTTTGGATTTTGTGATTTTTCTAATAGTTCTTTCTAATTTAGAATCATAGGACACTAGTCCTTCAGAACCTGAACTACGCATACACTAACATAAAATAAAATAAAATAAAATAAAACATACAAAATAAGAAACAACATTTAAAGTTGAAATAAGACTTTCTAAAAATAGAAATTTACTTAGTTTTCTTCCCTACAATGGCACAAAAAACTTGATCCCTATATACCTAATGCTTATGCATAATATAACAATAGTTCTGACAGTATTTTTCACTTATATGTACTTATTTTGCAACAAAACCAAAATCTTGATCCTGAAAAAAAATAATAATTTAACTTTTTAATTTATATGTATTTATATTGGGATACTAAAAAAACTTGATCCTAAAGAAAAATAAGAATTTAACTTTTAATTTATATATATTGTGATACTAAATAAAAGTATACGTATCGTTATCAAGTAATATATGACTTTTTGATTAAGACCTGAATATCGAACCCACATATACGTATCGTTATCAAGTAATATAGGACTTTTTGATTAAGACCTGAATATCAAACCCACAAGAAAGATTATACAATATGCACTTTTTAGAAAGTTTTTCTATTTTTAAAAAGATAATTACTTAAACTAAAAACAAGGCACTTTTTAGAAAGTTTTTCTATTTTTAAAAAGATAATTACTTAAACTAAAAATGATTTTTATAGAAGTTTTTCTATTTTTAAAAAGATAATTACTTAAACTAAAAACAATTTTTGTAGGAATTTAATTTTTAAATATTTTTGGTATTTTTGATATTTTAACGAAACGGTAACAACTAAAAGATAACTAAAGTTTTTGTAGAAGAAAAATACTTAATATGAAAATATCTTTCTTCTTATCATGAATCAGTAATAAGTATAGGAATTCTATTGTGAAAGTATGCAAACTTTTTTATGTCAAATAGGAGCAATAATATTCTTTACCCTTCCTAAAGATGCTATAAAGAACATTGTATAATTTAAAGTTTTAATAGTTCTGAAGACCAGCTAGGCAAAGAAGATACTAGCTCTCACTCTAGAGTTCCCTCGATTCCCTCCACATAGGGGCTAACATTCTCGTATCAGAACCTAAAATAATAAACCAAGTTGGGGGCTTTAACCTGGACTTTAAAGTCCTCTAACTCTACACCCATCAATGAATATTTCCCTATTTATTTGCACTCAATAATAAAACTCTACACCCATCAATGAATATTTTCCTATTTATTTGCACTCAATCATATGAATTACATTCTCATTCAAGCAACCTCATGTGATTCTTTCCAATTGTTATAAATTACATTCTCATTCATACAACCTCATGTGATTCTTTCCAATTGTTGATTGAGACAATACTGAATTACATTCTCATTCATACAATCTCATGTGATTCTTTCCAATTATTGACTGAGACTTATTTGCACTAAATCATATGAAGTACATTCTCATTCATACAACCTCATGTGATTCTTTCCAGTTGTTGACTGAGACAATACCAGTATCATATGAACTACATTCTCATTCATACAACCTCATGTGATTCTTTCCAAATGTTGACTGAGACAATACCAGCCCGGTTCTTACATGTTCTCACAACAAATTTTAACATTTGGAAGACTGAGACAATACCAGCTATTACATTCTCACTCATACAACCTCATGTGATTCTTTCCAATTGTTGACTGAGACAATATCAGTCTATGAACTACATTCTCATTCATATAACCTCATGTGCTTCTTTCCAATTGTTGACAATGACAATGTCGGCTCATTACATTCTCATTCATACAACCTCATGTGATTCTTTCCAATTGTTGACTGAGACAATACAAGTCTGACTTACATGTTCTCACAATAAATTTTAACATCTGGATTGGCCAAATCAAGAAGTAAATGAAGTACATGGATTTAAATTATTCATACAACCTCATGTGATTCTTTCCAATTGTTGACTGAGACAATACCAGCTCGGTTCTTTCATGTTCTCACAACAAATTTTAACATCTGGATTGGCCAAATCAAGAAGTAAATGAAGTACATTGATTTCCTCACAAAAAATTTTAACATCTGGATTGGCCAAATCAAGAAGTAAATGAAGTGCATGGATTTAAATCATTACAACTTCTTCCAACATTAAAGATCATTATTGACTGAGACAATACCAGCCCGATTCTTACATGTTCTCACAATAAATTTTAACATCTGGATTGGTCAAATCAAGAAGTAAATGAAGTGCATGGATTTAAATCATCACAACTTTTTCCAACATTAAAGATCAATGCTCTCCACAATTTCCATCTAGAAGTAAATGAAGTGCATGGATTTAAATCATCACAACTTCTTCCAACATTAAATATCAATATTCTCCACAACTTCCATCCAAAACTTAATTAATTATCATTCTAAGATGAAAGATAAAGAAAACTAGTTAGAATCCAAGGAGAAAACAAAACCACACTTTAGTTTAAAAGAAGAAATCATTGTCAAACTAACAACAAGTCTTGATTAAAACCAAAAGTAGTCTAAAACAGAAGATAAAAACTTATCTCAAGTCCTCCACCAAAATCTTGAAGTTCCTTTGAATCTCTTCTCTTTTACGATCACTTAAAACAAATAACAAAAAGGATAAATTAAATAAAAAGTGGTTCCTGAAAATCTCTCTGAACTAACTCCCAAGAAAAGAAATTTCAAAACTTGCCAATATTTTTAGGACTCTCTTCTAAGTCCTCTCTTCTTTCTTTTATAGTTTTCCAAGAAGTGCCTTGGGATCTCTTCAAAATGTTTCTTGATTCGATGTATTTGCCCAAGAGATGCATCCTTTCATGATAATTTATGTCCATGGTGGTTGCAACCACCTATTAAGCCAATGGGTGCCTCAAGAACCTCTTCAAATTTTGTGAAAATCAATTTTACTTGTCTAGTAACTGCTACTGGCGCTTAAGCGTGGGGTCTCGGTGCTTAGGTGTGGCCTTCTCTGTTTAACCGGGGCTTAAGAGCCGGATGTAGCGCTTAGGCGCCAAAACTCTTTTGCACAATTTTTCACCTTTTTGTTCCAAAGTTGATCATTTTTCACTCCTTTAAGCATTTTTTCCATTTTTCTTGTATCTGCAAGAAAAACATAAAAATAAATTCCATGAAAGTGCAATATCTCAAAAAATAGGTATAAAAATGTGTCTAAAAACACTATATATTTTAGGTTTATTAGTTAGCATAGTTTCGTGGCTTTGATTTTGGGTGTTAGGTTGTCAGAGCTAGCGTTGATGTTGTTCATCTATTGCCAAAAAATTGATATCTTGGGAAAAATTCACTTGGAGACTCCGGCCTTGACACTCATAGTTGAAGTTGTGGCGCTTTAATAAATTTCACAATTTTTTTCTAGTTTTGCTCTTAGGGGCAAAACTACTCATCAAATACATAATTATGCAAAAATTGTAAAAACAAAAATACTAAATAAAAGCACAAATTTTTAGTTATTTTTTTATCTTTTTCGTAATCAACAAACTTTCATGTCCATATGTGTATATTTGCTTTTACCGAATTAAAGCTTATCCATATAGTTCTATGAATACATAATTCTTATTTTTTGCATGTATAACTAACCCTATTAAGGAAGTTTATCAAACTTTCAACCTTNCCCCCACCCCCCACCCCCCCATACCAGCATGAGGGGCTAGGAAGCTTCCATCTGTATTGAATTTAACCCATCCAGAAGGGGGTGCTGCCAACAGATCAGTGAAAGCTTGGGGACCTTAGTTATACAATGAACAGGAGGAATCAAAATATCTGGGAACTTTCTAAACTTGGAGAGCTTCTAAATATATGTCAGGCAGTTATGAGCAATCTTATTAACCCCCAGCTTATTATATCAAATTTGATATTGTTTCTTGCCATCCACACAAACCAAGCAACAATACAAGACACAACAAATACTCAGCAGTCCAAACAATCTTTCCAACACTGAAAAAAATTCACCCAAGCCAATTGTAAAGTAGAAATCTTTAACCAGTTCAAAATGCACCTCCTAACCCGTTGCACCACTAAAAAATTAAAAAACACATGCTGCAGTGACTCCTCCTCCATCCTGCACAAAACACACCACGAAGGGCCCCTCAAACCTTTAATTTCAAGATATCATCTGTGGGCAAAATTTTATGAATTAACCTCCAACTGAAGAAGGACATTGAGGGTGAAAGAAGTATATTCCAAACCCTTCCACCCCAACAGACATCCTGCTGTAGAAAACACTGATTCAAAATAAAGGAAGCCATAGTTTGGGAATGGCTCTTTTTAACTACCATTCTATCCTTCTTGGAAGGATCAATTGGGATTTTTAATATACTATTAATCAAGGAAGGATCAACCATGGACTGAAGAGCTTGTTGGTTCCAGCCATCATCATTCCTAAGATCAGCAACCTTCAAAGATACATCAGCAACATCTGGAACATAGGGAGACAGTTTTCCCTTCAAGACCCAGTTATCCAACTTGAAACTAATATTACCTTCCCCCACTTTCCATATGAATAGCTTTTCTGCCTCATTCTTGGACTTTAGCTTATTTGTCCTTCTTGAATCCCTCAATTTCCTTTGCACAAGGGTAGTATGATGTTCTTTACAATATTTTCCCATAACATATTTGGCCCATAAGGTTGATTGGGCTATAAACTTAATCCAGAGCTTACAACAGTTGGCATACATGATTTGCTGAAAGCTTTTAAAACCCAATCCCCCAGCTCATGTTGCCTTACAAACTTTCTTCCAGCTGATCCAATGAGCTTGCTTCCTTTGTCTCACCGAAAGAAATCTATTGAAAATCCTTTCTAAAGTAACCTGAGTAGATTTTTTTATTACAACCATCTGAGATAAGTATGACGGTGGGGTAGCCAGAATAGTTTTCAATAGTGTAACTCTACCCCTATTGAGAGAAAAGAGTTCACCCAACACTGCACCTTATCCTAAAACCTTCTCCAAAATGTGATCAAATTTGATTTTCTTGGTCCTCTTTTTTATAAGGCTCCAAAATATTTTAGAGAGAGGGAATTCGTACAAAATCCAGTGCTATCAGAAACCCAATGTTTAATTGCATATTTAACTCTTTGGCTGAACACAATCAAGCATTTCTAGGAGTTTAACTGCATTCCATAACAGCATTGAAACTTCTTTTAGCATTGAAGAATCAATTTAATTGTAGGTTTAGTGTCCTTAGAGAATATAATTACATCATCAGCAAAGGCCAAGAGGTTAATAATCATGTTAGATTTATGACTATACAAAGTATGAGGAACCCTGAAAGCTAAATGATTTAGCATCCTAGAAAGATAATCAAAAATTAGTATAAAAATTGTGGGAGATAGAGGATCACCTTGTTTAATACCTCTATAAGCACTAAAGAAACCATGAGAGTTGCCATTAATAAAAATAAATTAATAGTTGTTGGACAGCCATCTATTGATAAGAGAAATGACAGAAGGTGAGAAATCTCTAGCAGTGAGTCCTTCCTCAATGAAACCCCAATGGATAGTGTCATAAGCTTTTTTAATATCCAATTTAAAGATCACATTACCCCCTTTGCACTGTTTATCCAGATCCAGTACCAATTCATGAGCCATTAATACATTATTGACTATACTTTTGCCCTTAACAAATGCAGATTGATTATCATTGATGAGCTGAGGTAGCTGAGGTTGAAATCCAGCAGCCAACACCTTATTAAAGATTTTAGACATCACATTAGTGAGGCTGATGGGTCTAAAACGTTCTCATTTGAACTTAGATATGTCTTTAGGTATCAAGGTAATGTTAGAGCAAGTAAAATAAGTGGCAAAATTGGTACCCTTGAAGAAGCTCTGGATGACCTCAATAACATCATACTTAATAATATTCCAGGCCTTTTTATGGAAATTAGCAGTGAAGCCATCAGGGCCTACCACTTTAGATCTATCAATAGAGACTAAAGCTTCCCAGATCTCCTTCTCTTTATGCACAAAGGCAAGTTCAATTCTCCTTCTATATTCCATATCCCCATTGAAAAGTTCCTTCTGAATAGGGGTTCTGGTATTCTGTGGTTGAGTAAAGATTTCTTGAAAGTAGCTCACTGCACTTAAAGCAATAGACTCATCAGTGTTAAGGCAAATGTCAGTAGGATCCTGGATCCTATAGATTGTATTGCACTTCCTCCTATAATTAATACAAGTATGGTAATACTTCAAATTTATATCCCCCTCACTGAATTTAATTTTAGCATCTTTCTAAGCATAGAACTCCTCTTGCATGGCAGTGGGATTCATCAACTCTTCATTAGCCACTAAGAATTCTGAGCAAACCTCGGGATTAGCTTCCAACTGGTTTTCCAACTGTGCCACAACTCTTTTAGCTTCCTGCACCCTGACATTAATATCAACAAATACCTTCCAACTCCACTAGGAATGGTGCTTTCCCATTTTCTTCTGAAGTAACCAGAGTTTGATCCAAGGATTTTGGTGGGAGCAATCTTTTATTAGACACTTGATGAAGAAAATCATTGTGTGAAGTCCACATATTTAGGTACCTAAAATAAGATTTACTTTTAGTGGGGTAAGATGAAATAGTAATCAGAAGGGGTCTATGATCAGAGCAGTTATAGTTAGGTGGTGAACAGAAGTATGAAGGAATTCTTTAAGCCAAACAGCATTAACCAATATTCTGTCTAATCTTTCCCACATATTACCTCTTCTCCAAGTATACTTTGGTCCATTGAAGCCCAAATCAAATAATCCAGCTGACTGAATTTTATCATTAAAAATATTAATTAGATTCAGGTCAGGGGGCCTACCCCCAAGTTTTTTAGACGGGGATGATGAGCAATTAAAATCCCTGCCAAATAACCAAAATGAACTCACAGTTTTGCTAATATCCTTGAGGTGACTCCACGGCTCGTGTCTAGCCAAAGTACAACTTCCAGCATAGATGAAAGTTGCCTGTTGTTGACCTCACTTTTGGTTGAGGTCTAGAAACTTCTTTAGTAGCCTAGGTCTAGCCATAGGACTGTCCTATTGACTAGTCTTAGAAANAACTTTCATCCTTCATGAAAGTTGTTCATAATGATGTTTTACACCAAACACAACAATAAATTTGTTCTTAGTACAAAGCTAGCTCAAGTTTGACCCAAGTTTAGCCCTACATGCTTAACTTAAGTCTAACTGAGCCCAAAGCTAGCTCAAGTTTGACTCAAGTTTAGCCCTACATGCTTAACTTAAGTCTAAATTCATCCATTAAAACTCATCTGAAATTGATTTAACCCTTAAGGGTTTAATTTAGGTCTAAACCCAAATCTATCAAAATCCATTCAAATTAAAAATCAAATCAACTTCAAAACAACTTTCATCCTTCATGAAAGTTGTTCATAATGATGTTTTTGAACAAATACAACACCAATTTGAGTTTAGCCCAAAGCTAGCTCAAGTTTGACCTAAGTTTAGCCCTACATGCTTAACATAAGTCTAAATTCAAATCCATTAAAACCCACTCAAATGAACCATCAAATGAACTTCAAAACAACTTTCATCCTTCATGAAAGTTGTTCATAATGATGTTC
>JXCR01140293.1:1054-13583 GCA_002079205.1 Phalaenopsis hybrid cultivar | reverse complement strand
TATATATATATATATATATATATATATATATATATATATATATATATATATATAAAACCTAAGAGTAAATGACATCATATAATATTTATTTGATTATTTTTTACCAATAAAAGTTTTGCTCAGATGGGCCTCTTTCGCAAAATAAATTCATGTAGAGGAAAGAAGTGTTTGATGAAAGTTGCCATTTCGGAGGAGATGATGGCGAGGTTCTGCTTGGACGAGGGTACGAGCGGGAGCAAAAGGAGAAAGAGGGGCCGCGAGGAAGACGAGAATTCGAGGAAGAAGACATGCGATCGGGGCAAAGGGNTTCGGAGGAGATGATGGCGAGGTTCTGCTTGGACGAGGGTACGAGCGGGAGCAAAAGGAGAAAGAGGGGCAGTGAGGAAGACGAGAATTCGAGGAAGAAGACATGTGATCGGGGCAAAGAAGAATGTTCGGGAAGCGGAGGAGGAATCGTCCGATGAGGTCGGAGACGAAGTGGAGGAGATGGCCGAGGACGGAGGTTTCCGCAGAGGTAATAATAATAAGAATGGAGAATTTGACTTTCGGATTGATCCAGAAGTTCTCGACTGTTCTATCTGCTTCGAGCCCCTTCGTCCTCCCATTTTTCAGGTCAGATTTACTGAATCATCAACCCTCGATTCCCCTGTTTCTTTGTAGAAGTTGGAATTGGAAGACCTGCGCTTGTTTCTGTGCTTTATATAGGAGATTCATATTTACTTACTACCAATAAACAACGNCTGTTTCTTTGTAGAAGTTGGAATTGGAAGACCTGCGCTTGTTTCTGTGCTTTATATAGGAGATTCATATTTTACTACCAATAAACAACATGGATATAGAATCCTAATTGTATCAACTGCTTGAACTTTCCTTCCGAATTTTCCATTCCGTCACTGCCGCAAAAACTGCTACATATAATCTGCACAATTTTTGTTGTTGCACTGAGCTCTATTCTCTGAAACAGGAAGATGGTACCGGATTTAGGGATTTGAGACATCGTGAAAATGACATTTCCTACACGGTTTCCGAAGTTTTTAGTGTCCAAAAGTTCACCTTAGTGCTCAACATGAAATGGCGGCACTCCTAGATGTGTTTGTGCTTTTTAGGATTTTAGGTTTGATTTTAAGTAATATTANCTGAAACAGGAAGATGGTACCGGATTTAGGGATTTGAGACATCGTGAAAATGACATTTCCTACACGGTTTCCAAAGTTTTTAGTGTCCAAAAGTTCACCTTAGTGCTCAACATGAAATGGCGGCACTCTTAGATGTGTTTGTGCTTTTTAGGATTTTAGGTTTGATTTTAAGTAATATTTTTAATAATTGGCAATCTTAACTTCACCAAGATATCATATTATGTGCTTAGAATATATTCGACTGATTTTAAGGTTTTTATTTCTTACAAATGTTTGACATTTTTTAAAGTTAGCTTTTGCTTAAGAAGCGGTCATTTATCGTAATATATCATCTGCAAATATTATTTTGTAATGCCCGCAAATATTATTTTGTAGATGCTGATACAAAATAAAGATACAACACGACATGTACATGACACAAATATACAAAGTTTCACTTGGCACATGGNGAAGTGGTCATTTATCGTAATATATCATCTGCAAATATTATTTTGTAATGCCCGCAAATATTATTTTGTAGACGCTGATACAAAATACAGATACAACACAACATGTACATGACACAAATATACAAAGTTTCACTTGGCACATGACTCAAATGTACATAGTCTCACTTGGCATGCCGTGGACATAATGTTTTCAATGTTCAATACAAAATATGTTATTAGAACCCCTATTATCTATATTTTCTATCAAAGGGTATTATCAAGTGAAATATAATAGCATATGTATCAAACAAAAAGCTTAAGGAACAAAAAATAGTTTGATTACAAATATATTTCAATAGTTAATCAAATTTAATTATTTTCTTATCAAATGTACTTAATTTCTAGGAGTGACTTTTCGATATCAACATTATATTGTCCACAAAAAGCCAAAAGAATAAAAGAGTATTTAATTTTCAAAGTGTTTTTGAAATATATGATCACACTGATGCATTATCTTCAATAAGCACTTGGTATCACAATCATCATCATAGTAATATCTTTTTCATTAAAATATTCACCATCGTCAATAAAAATATAATATTCTAGTCTACTTTATAAAAAAAAAACACTTCATTACATCTTATGTCTCGATTGTGACTTGCTCTATTTTGATTGTGTTTGACTTTAATTTTCAAAAAAAAAAAAGAGCTCATGTTTGTGACATTATTTGAGCTTGTTAAACAAGTGTGTGGGAGTGTTGGAGCCTTGTGTGCCTGACAAAAACATGAAAGATTTTTTGAAGCATTTGTGCTACGTAGAAGGCACATTACTATAAATTTATTTTGGAAGGGTTCCATAATTAATATCAAAAGAACTCGTTGTTAGTGGAGTGTGTGGTGGAATTGAATTTGATGGTGCCTATCTTTTAAGGTAGTAAAAGAAGATTAGTGTAAAGGTTTTAGTGAGGATATAGGTTATAAGGGCTAGGTTATAAGGTGGTTTTTTGTGTTGGTGTTAAGGTGATGAACTGTCACAACATTTTGTGAAGTTTTTTTGTAGGGTTGAATGGCTCAAGTTTTTTGAGTGTAAGCTGGTTAAACTGAGGGCACAAAGGATTTTCTGGTGTTAGAATCCCCACCAATATATAACTTTGATGCAGATAATAAGAGCTTGTTGATTCAGACCTTACGCAAGCTCCGTGATGTTCTCGCCTGGACAGTGATGGAAATACTACGAATCTCTATCGACGTTGTCTGCCACCTATTGAACATCAATCCGACCATCAAACCCATTAAACAAAAACTCTAGTCGTCAACTAGGGCCTTAACCGAGCCGATCCACGAGGAAGTGTCGAAGCTTGAAAGAGGCCGGTTACATTCAAGAGGTCTAGTATCTAACTTGGACCTTAAACATTGCGATGGTACAAAAAACCAACGACAAGTGAAGAATGTTTGTAGACTAGAAATTTTTATATAGAAAATTAAGAAAGAAAAAAAATCTTAGGGCCTTGTTCTGTTAGAAATAAATCATTATAGCTTAATGAGTATAGGTAGAGACCCTTATCCAACTAGCGGAAAAAGGATTTTTTTGAAGATTGTCCTATAAAGAGTGTTCTATAAAGAGACTTATTTCATATATATGTTCTAGCTGAGTAATTGAATTTTGTTTTTGCTTTCGAATTGATCCGGATGTTCTTCGATTGGAACATCTTTTTCTTCCCCTCCGTCTGCCCATTTTTCAGGTCACAATTCTTGAATCATCACCCGTCGATTTCCTTTGTTTCTTTGTAGAAATTGGAATTGGAAAACCTGCGATTGCTTGTGTGTATATATTGGAGATTCATATATATTTACTAATAATAAACAACAGGGATATTGAATCTTAATTGTATCAACTGCTTGAACTTTTCTCACGAATCTTCTATCCTGTGACTGCCTGATAAACTGCTTCACATAACTTGCAAAAAAAAATTTTTGTTACCCGGAGCTCTATTCTCTGTAACAGGAAGAGGGTAAGGGACATAGGGATATCTTGCATCATGATAAGGAAACAGGAAAAATGTTGAAAATTTGCAGGATATGAATATGTTCATGCATAGAACTTGATATGTTTTTGTGGAGAGAGATTCACGCACATCCTCAAGGATTAGTTTTTGAACTTGTGAAGAACACATATGAAACGTGATAATATTTCTATAAGGTATGAGTGCTCATACATCTTAGTTTTCGGTATTTTAAACTTGCTGTTATTACTCATGCATTTTGTAGTAGGCATATATGATTATCATTTATTTTAATTAAATTTCAATTTTATATGCCATATGTGGTATCCTGCATTTGTCCTTGAGTAACCTTAAGAGGTTTTGAGCTCTTTAAAACGACACATTAGAACTTATCAAGAACACATAGCGGCCCTTCTAATGTGTTTGTGCTTTTTAGGATTCTTGCTTGATTTCTTAGTAATATTAACCATTAATCGGCTATCTCAACTTCACCAAAATATCATATTATGTGCTTGGAATATATTATCTGAAATTTTGCTTGTGAAGTGGTCATTATTGTAATTTATATTTCTTTGTAAAATTTATGTTTCTATGCAAATTTCAGTCTCATGATTTTAACAAATTGTTTCGCTTGATTTTCCAGTGCAGAAACGGACATATTGCATGCTGCATTTGTTGTCCGAAGCTCTTAAACAAATGTCACGTCTGTTCTCAACCTATCGGTAACCGGCGGTGCATCGCACTCGAGAAAGTCATCGAATCCATGTTGAGCCCATGCAAATATGCCAATTTAGGATGCAGAGCTGTTCTATCCTTTGCTGTGAAAGCTGATCATGAAGAATGTTGCGGTCATGCCGCTCTCTTCTGCCCAATCAGCAACTGCACATTCTCTGGCTCAAGAAATCTTCTCTTCGCACATGCCAAAAGGAAGCATGGTAACATTTCGATGAATTTCTCTTACAATCTATCTTTCATGATTGCTTTGGAAAAGCATCAACGTTGTATGATTCTGCTTGGGGAGGATGGTCATTTCTTTCTCCTCTTGAACTGTCATGAGACCTTTCTCGGGAATATTCTATCTGTGATCTGCATGACTTCGAGCAGTCCCGAGTATGATGAGTTCTCATACGAGCTCGGAGCGGATGGCGGGGGAAGTTCGCTTCGGTTTAGGACCTGGGCAGAGAATATAAGGAAGTGGAATGGATTTCATTCTTCTAAGATTTTCCTAGTTGTTCCAAATAGCTTCTTTACTTCCAACTCTCAATTGGTTATAAGTGCTTGCATCTATAAATCTATAGGTGTGGTCAAGTAATGTAAGTCTTTTTTTATTTTTGTTGATCATTATACTTAGAAGCATCCGTAACAGATAGATATATGAGTTTTATAATGATTAAGCAATGGAAACATGATGAAATGGTGCTTTTCCTTTTTTTTTTGTTTTCCTTAATTTTCTATCTTTAACTTAAAATGTAAACATTAAGATGAACAATGGTATTTTGTTGTAAGAAAAAAAAAAAAGAATGATCAACTATATTATATTCTAATTTTTCTGTACTTTTGTGCAAGCTGATCACCATGTGCTTTCATTGTTGTTGATGACTTATGTTTGACATCCTCCGATTACTTTATGCATGGTCAGTATGATACAAGTTATTGTAATATTTTAGTTTAGAAAATCATTGTGAAAAGCACAAAATATGCTTTATTTTATTGACTTTAGCCAATATTGATGTTGTACCTTTGGGTGTAAATGTGTTGAGCTTGAGAGAGCTCAAGATTGGCTCTTTTTCAGCTCGTCTGATTTTTTTTTTTTTCGTGTTCGGCTGGTCTTTGAAATAGCTTGTGAAAAGTCTATTTATATTCGACTAGAGTAAGTTTTTTTTTTATATAGTGGGATTTCTTTCATTTAAAAACTCATGAAGGTGTAAATGAACTCCTCCCACATGTGGGACTAGATAAGAAGAAATATTGCGTCGAACTCCAGACGTAATATTTTCTCCTAGACAAGACCGTGATTTTGTCTATTTTGGCATTTACATGCATCTATGAGGTTTATGTAACTAATAAAATTTAAATATTAAACATGTAACCACAAAAGAATTAAGTGAAAAGTAATATCCTCTAATGATTAATTTGTATCATGCATTTTCTCATATCTACTTTTATTAAAAATATTATTAAAACTATTAAAATTATTCATCTCTTACATTTAGCAATTTCTTGATGTATTGTACTTTTCAACATTAGTTCATTGAATCACATGTTGAATCTTGGATGCAACCTATTTCAAAGTGTTATTTTTTATTGAAATTGTTTGAATAAAAAATACTAAAAAATTGTAACCGCTTCCAACGACCGCCATTGCCGGCCACTGTTAACTATGAGAGGACGCCGCCTACTCCTTGCGACAAAGCACTGTACGAAGCAATGTTTCTTCACGGACATCGCGTCAATCCCAAAGACGGTTCATTGACGCACTGATTCTAACTCTCCCATGTGATCCTCCCTAGAAGTTATAGCTCGGAAGTCTATGTAACTCTTTTCCGTATGTGAGACAAATGATTGTATCAGTAACCATCAATTTATAGTGTATCTCTTCAAGCAAGCCGAATCCCGTGGGTTTTCCCTTTTTTGAATTTTTCACGATTTTTTTTTGGTCTTTCTGCTCAATCATTTATATTATTTATATTATCTGAGAGTGTGTTTTGTTCTCCTAAATAAAGGTGTAAACGAACTGAACACGAACGAACAGAGTTTGTGTTCGTGTTCGGTTCGTTTGAAATTTAATTTGTTTGAAATAAGCTTGTGTTTGAAATTATTCGTGAAGTCACTGTTCACGAATGAGCCGAACACGAGCTGCTCGCAATCAACAAATCAGTTTGACATCCCTAATATTATTATATATAAATAATATATTATATTAATTATATAACTTATATTATATAAATATATAATATCTATATTAGTATATTACTAATATAGTATATTAATATATTATTATTAATATTTTATTATTATTATAATTTATAAAATTTAATTTTTAAAATATCATAAATTTTTTATATATAATTATTTTAAATTATTTTATATTTCAAACAATAATGATTCGAACACGAACGAACACATCACTCTTTGTGTTTGATTCGTTCAACTAACCGAACGAAAAAAAATTTGTTCACGTTCGTCTCATTTACTTATCGAACGAATCAAACACGAACTCATTAACGAACCGGACATGAATTGTTCGCAAACAACTATCTTTTTTTGACAGCCCTACTCCTAAAATGCCAACCATTTATATTAAGACGTTTATCAATCATTTTTATATAAAATTATGATATTAATTTATCACTTCTTTCAATACCCAAAATCACTTAAACACAATAAAAAAAAGGGAGTTTTTACATGCATAACACAAAACGTTTCTATTTACGTATTTCACCCCCAAACTTATATATTTACAAAATTCATACTTCACCTGTGCTGCTCGATTCCAAAGAACAGAATGGGGGAACCATTAGCAGTGTTTTTGGATTTTGGCTTAACNACTCTTTGTGTTTGATTCGTTCAACTAACCGAACGAAAAAAAATTTGTTCACGTTCGTCTCATTTACTTATCAAACGAATCAAACACAAATTCATTGACGAACCGGACATGAATTATTCGCAAACAACTATCTTTTTTGACAGCCCTACTCCTAAAATGCCAACCATTTATATTAAGACGTTTATCAATCATTTTTATATAAAATTATGATATTAATTTATCACTTCTTTCAATACCCAAAATCACTTAAACGCAATAAAAAAAGGGAGTTTTTACATGCATAACACAAAACATTTCTATTTACGTATTTCACCCCAAAACTTTTATATTTACAAAATTCATACTTCACCTGTGCTGCTCGATTTCAAAGAGCAGAATGAGGGAATCAATAGGAGTGTTTTTGGATTTTGGCTTAAAAGTGTGATTACTGAAAATGTTTAAATGTTTTGTATGCTTGAAATATAAATAAGTAAATTTAGGCATGAAAATTTGTAATTATAGAGAAGTTTAGATGTTATTAAGTAAATCTCCCAAAGGATAAAGGTTAACCTATTAATGAGATTATCAAACCAAAGCTTTGCTTCGAGCAGCTTTCTAAAGTGTCTCCTCGATATCCTTAGCACGCATCATATCAAATTATTGGTCTTGGACCCATTTTTTATAGATTTTTCTGTCTCAAAATATTTTATATATAAATAAAAAAATGAATTTAACTATTAAAATATAATCATAAGTGTTATATTTATAATTATGAAAATATGAAATAGGTAAAAACCTTAATTTCAAAGTAAATACCATAGATATGAGACCTTCTGAAAGATGAAGCATTTAGCTTTTGATGGTGCGTCGTCATGTTTCTATCATCCAATATTTATCTAGATAAATTTTTTATTCGGTCTCAATATCAAAAGTTTATAATCAAATTCACTGTATTGATAAGAGAGGATATTAGAGGTTATATCTATATTATACTTCCGGTAATCTACCGTTACAAATATCTAAAAAATAAAAGCACAACTTTTAAGGTTGTGTAGGTTGGTGTAACGGCTAATACTTTCCGCACGCAAATTTTTTACGGATACTGATGTGATTTTGTATGATGAAGCCTGTCACTGTACATGCAACGCTTCGTCTCCCCGACTGCCCGACTCCCCCCGCCTCTCTATAAATCATTGTCGACGGAAGAAAATTGTGAAGGAATTTGTGATTGGGAGGAGACGATGGTCTTGGAGAAGGGCATGAGCGGTGGCAAAAGGAAGAATGGCAGCTGCGAGGAAAAACAGGGTATGAGGAAGAGTGCATGTGGTCGTGGTCGTGGTCGGGTCAAAGGGGAAAGTTCGGAACCGGAGGAGGAAGAAGAAAGTTCAGAACCGGAGGAGGAAGAAGAAAGTTCAGAACCGGAGGAGGAAGAAGAGGAGGAGGAGGAGGAGGTGGAGGAGACGGGAGTGCACAGACGTAATAATATCACCAGAAAATTTGGATTTAGCGTTGATCCTGATGTTCTCCGCTGCCCTATCTGCTTCAACCCCCTGACTCCGCGCATTTATCAGGTCAGACTACCTCCACCCTTTCTTTCTCTGTACTGGATTTGGAAGACCTTTGCTTTCTTTGCTCTTTTCTCTATGAATCTTCCATTCCTTCTCTGCACACGAACTGCTTGCTTCATCTGATTGACACAAGCCATTGTGGTATCCTACATTTGTCCTTCGAGTAAGCTCAAAGTTATAAGCACTATGAAAACTATGGGTGCTTCTGTCTTTTGATCTTTTTCACTTTTATTTTTCAGTCATTTCAGCTTTATTCTATTTACTTGCCCTGTTTATTTCTGACTTTTTCATTTCTTGTTTCACTACATCACTTTAAATTTACTTGTCAATGGTTTCTTTGTTCCTCAACTTCCAAATTATGTAGTATTATCAATTACATTGGTGTCTTGTAACTTTTTTTTTTTTGATGTCTTATAATTTATGTTTTTTTTTTTCTGAAATTGTCATTCATGCAAGATTTTAGTCTCATGATCTAATAAGTTATTTTAATTGATTTCTCAGTGCAGAAACGGACATATTGTTTGCTCCCATTGCTGTCCTAAACTCAAAAATAGATGCCATGTGTGTTCCCAACCTCTCGGTCACCGGCGGTGTATCGCGCTAGAGAAAGTCATCGAATCCATAAAGAGCCCATGCAAACATGCCAATTTCGGATGCAGAGCTATTCTATCCTTTGCTGAGAAAGTTGCTCATGAAAAATATTGTCGTTATCCCTCTCTCTTCTGCCCAATCAGCAATTGTAGGTTCTTCGGCTCAAGGAGTCTTCTCTTCGCACATGCCAAACAAAATCACCTTGGCATTTCAATGAATTTCTTGTATAATCGATTTTTCATGATTGCTTTGAAGAATAAACAACCTTTTATGATTCTTCTTGGGGAGGATGGCTATATCTATCTCCTCCTGAACACTCGTGAGAACTGCCGTGGGAATATGCTATCTGTGATCTGCATGGGTCCGAGCATTCCTGAGGATGAGGAGTTCTTATACGAGCTTAAAGCGGATGCCGGGGGAAGTTCGCTTCAGCTTAGGACCTCGGTGCAAAAGATGATTCAGTGGAATGGAGTTCATACTTTGAAAGCCTTCCTGGTTGTTCCAGACGGCTTCTTTGCTTCTAGTCGATTGTCTATAAATGTTCGCATCTATAAATAGTATTTTGTTGTAAGGAAAAAAAAGAAAGCAGGGTCAATTATGTAATATTACCTATGGACAAGTGGGTCATTGTTGAAGATGACTTGTGTTCCATTTTATGACTACTTATGAGCCAACATTGATGTTGTACCTTACATATTTGTATTTCGTTTTTCACATTGCAATATCAATGGAATATATATCATGACAATATAATCATGTTCCCGTTGCTGTCAACGCCTAAATAAATGTTGTGCGCTCTCAACCTATCCGCTTATTTGTCTCTTATCTGATATATGAGTCATACCTAACATATATATACTTCCGATTTCTTTTATATTAACAAGTGTAGCACCTAATTATGCAAACCGGTGAAGGTGGTCTGGCAACCGGCATTTATAAACATGCTACCCTTTTCTTATGTATTTACATATCTAAACAAATGGGCAAATAAATACATACCACCAAATTCTTATATATTTACATATCCAACTCCTAATTTTATTTTTTCATTTTTACATATCAAATCATTGGTATCATTTTACCATCTAGTTTCTAAGCATTGATATTTACAAATATAATTCTCAATTTTTAACCTCACATAAATAATACAACTAATATTTATGTGAAATCATATTTATTATGTAGAAATTTTAATATGAATGACAACTTATTTCAAATTGCTACATTTATTGAAACTATTTTGGATAAAAAACACTGAAATTACATTTATGTTAAGAGTTTAGGTGTGTAATTACAAAGTAATAATAAGTATTTCGAATTATTTTGGGTTTAAATGTGATATTAACATATTTATATAAATTTTCTAATTCTAAAGTGAAATTTTTTTTTTCTTAAAAGGAATGTATGTTCAAATATGAAGTTTGAGGTCAAGATGAGGAGATTATGATGAACTATTCAGGAACTAAGATACAGAGTAAGCAAATTAACTCAAGAGATCTAAACCTAGATAGTGCTAAGATTTGCAAATGAAATAGAGAAGAAGAAGAGAGACAAGAGACGATGGAATAATGACAAGAATTTCAATTGCATCAAGCACCTCATCCCGTTCAAATGACTCACATTTATATGATATTTGCCCAACCCGAAGGATTAATACTCATCACACTGAAACTTTATAAATGCAAATATAAAATTTTTGAGAGTAGATATGAAATAATACATAAGAATTGTGAGGCATACATTTTCAAAAATGCACATGATAATTTCTACATAATACTAAAAAATCAGGAAACTAACATGAATGCGATTTTCTTAAAAATTAATGAGAAGGCTACAATTTTGTGATACCAGAGTTTACTCATATCACAGAGAAAAGTAAATCTTATTGTTGAAATTCAGAGGGGCTACAACCAAGACTTTTTTTAAACTGGAAATAAATGATAACAAACACAGTAACACTCTAGGGTGAGGGCAAAAGTGGCGGTGTTGACTGGACAGGATGTAGGTTGACTGGCTGGAGGTTGCAACCACATATGGAGGAAGGAATTGGGTTGTAATAGCAGCTAAAGGGTATGTATGGAGGGAGGAATTGGGTTATAATAGTAGCTAAAGGGTATGGGTTGGTGATAATGACAAGCAGGTAGATCTGGGTTGTGACAACAACAGACAATCCCTGTAAGGCTTTACAACACTACAATTAGACAAAAGTAGCTTTACTAGAGGGAAGAAGAGGGTGGTGGAGATTACAACAGAATTGTGAAAATTTTGTGGAGTTACGGCTGGATAGAGGGGCTAAAAGTGAAGTTACGGTTGGACAAAGGGGCATATAGCATAAAGAAGTCACTGGGGTAGGACAACGATAAGCAATCATGGGAGAGGAGAGAAAATGGAAAAATAATCACCACATCAGAGTAGGATATAGTCGAAGCACCACATGCTATGGATACAACTCTAGAAGAGAGAACGATACGTAGCAGTTGTCCTGACAAAAATCTCAAGCAAAAACTAACCCCAAAATAGAAAATAATAACTATATTTATAGTAGATAACTAGTTGGGACAGACCCCTCCGACCCTAACCCATCATCACAGACTGACCGGCCTTGCTCTACTCTTGGTTGAACTAGTTCAAATGTTCCTGCTAGTTGGTCTATAAATTTTATGAGCACACGCTTCCCAACAACATAATAATTGAGTTGAACTGTCTTTAAGATTTCGAATCTCATATACTATTATTTAGGATCATTAGAAAGTAAAATAAAATTATACGTATATAAATCGGCTGAAATTATTCCCATTTTCGTACGAAAGCTGCCCGCCTTTTTTTTTTATATTATTATTTTCTACTATTTAGATAACTTCCATTTATTGCCCCGCATTCCGTTAAAATCTAGGGTTTCACTTTCATCTCCTCCCGATCCCGATTGCTTCAGGAGAACTTTGTCGTCCCGATCTGCTCGAGTTCCGTGTCTTCTTGACGCCTTTCTCTTATTCTCGTTTCAGGCTGTCGAATTCTTGCGTTTCTTTTTTCTTTTCTTGGTGGAGCGTTGTCCGGAATCTGTATCAGGGTCCGAAACTTCTGCGTTCCGTGAGGGTAGGCTGGTGATGTTTACTCCACAGAGTAAGGGGGGCTGGGCCGGGTGGTCTTCCTCTCCGTTAATCGGCAGAAGGCGGGAGAATGGATCGGCGTTGCAACGGACGAATTCTGGTTCTGTTGGTGCTGTTCATGGCCGGGGTAAGGGCGCGACTGCGTCAGAGGCAACACCACCGCTGCCATCA
>JXCR01140290.1:18650-32562 GCA_002079205.1 Phalaenopsis hybrid cultivar | reverse complement strand
ACTTCTCTTTTTGAATTATTTCCTTGCACAAATTTTCTTTTCTTGTTCTTAAGCCAAAAATTATCTTTAATTTCACTCATAATTATTACATCTAGTTGAACATAATTATTTTTAAGGATTTTGAACATCAAATCTTTCCTAATTGTTCATCCTTAAAGACTCCTTAATATGAATTACAAAATATTAAGTTTTATTCAAAATTTAAAATCAATTAAATTGTTTGAGCTCAAAAGTTAAATTCTTAATTATCCTTGATTAATTACGTCTATTTAAATTATACCCTTTAATTATTCTAAGACTTTTCAAGATTCAGATAAAAGTTATTAAAGTGAAGGACTCGGTTATTAGGAAATCAATTTTAATCTCTCATTTAATTAATATTTACATTTTTAATAGAGTTATTATATACCATAGTTAAATCACTAGGATTCCCATCAAGAGCCACCACTCTAAAGTATAGTCAGCGACTCAAATATGTGATCCACTTCTTAGGCAAGTACACATGTCTAGCTCCCTCCCCTAAATTTGTTCTCTATCCTACTCATGTTAAGTGAAAGGTGGTGCAAGAAGAAAAAAGAGCATATCATGTAACAGCTTAGAATCTCATACCAAATAAAATATAACATTTATAGTGCTAGTAACACATTACACATGAAGCATATCACAACAAAATCCACCACATGAGACTATATAGAGTGTGTCACAACATCTCATAAAGAGTCAAGAGTATGAAACAACAGAACATAACATGTACATCTTCACAACATCAAAGTCCACCCACAACATTCCAAATCCACAACATCAAAGTCCACCACCAGCAATCCAAATACTTCAAATCCACGCGTAGTCACAACCATACCATACATGAACATCTTCCACAAGATTGGCCACATGATTGTTATTTCTTAGATGGTTGTTTAGAACACTTACGTTTTAAGTAGCACTCCTTATGTTGACATAAGCTCATACTCCTTGCTTTTTAAATTAGATAAGTCCGATGCTGGTTCATGTTAGGCGTATGATTTCAACTCTAATTTCACGTTCAACTTATCATTCCTATTTTTTTAGATTTATAGNTCATGGATCAAAACATCGATTTAACACATTTTGTACATTATAGGAGTATGAAAGAGAATTAGCTACTATGCACAAGGAAATAAAACATAGGAATTTCTATTGAAAATATTAAGGAAAAAAATGTAAACATGCAGGAAAAAAATGTAAACATGCAGAAAAACACACATTTGAGCCAATTAGACCTTGCAATACACTGTAATCCTCTCCGTACAATGTCAACTCTCCTCGGAACTCCCTCATTTAAGTGCACACAATCTATTTCTCACAACCCACATAACTCTCAAAGCAAAAAGCCCTAGAAATCTTCCCCAAAAGAGAACTAATTGAGAAAATCCTATGACAAGAACAAGACTCCCTTGCTCCCCAATAAAGCATCGTCTAGACAACAAGAAGTGCCTACTTAATCTCTAAGATTAGCTTAAATAGTTGTTGCCCGAACATCCTCCAAAACCTTTCCAAATGAGTGCATGGTAGAGCCCTAATGCAGGTACACACAATTATAACATAGGTACATCATAGGGTAGCATAACTATGTTTAGGCCTGACGTAATTATTCCATCTTCATGGTTCTTTGTGTGTTCCTTCGCTCCTAATGACAAAAGACCTAACATAATTACGCCAGTGGATGGAGCAGGTACATCATACATTTATGTTGTACAACTTAATATTTTGACTTTCTGATGTGTGCTCAATACCTGTGATCTATAAAACATGGCAAAAAATACAAGTTGTAATTTATGAAAAAAAATATCACAAAATTGATTCACATAAATTTCCANAGTCTAGACAACAAGAAGTGCCTACTTAATCTCTAAGATTAGCTTAAATAGTTGTTGCCCAAACATCCTCCAGAACCTTGCAAAATGAGTGCATGGTAAAGCCCTAATGCAGGTACACACAATTATAACATAGGTACATCATAGGGTGGCATAACTACGTTTAGGCCTGACATAATTATTCCATCTTCATGGTTCTTTGTGTGTTCCTTCGCTCCTAATGACAAAAGACTTAACATAATTACACCAGTGGATGGAGCAGGTACATCATACCTTTATGTTGTCCAACTTCATAGTTTGACTTTTTGATGTGTGCTCTATACCTGTGATCTATAAAACATGGCAAAAAATACATTCCACAAGAATAAATTTATCATGATATGGAAATAGATCATGGAATTTATGAAAAAGATATCACAAAATTGATTCACATAAATTTCCCAAATTTACCTATTATTCGCCATCAAGTAACCTTATATAAACATCGAGACTTGCTTAAATAGTTTTGTAGCTTTCATGTGGGACTATATGATTATCTAATATAATCATATAAGTTGTAATAAAAGAGGTGCAAATATCATCTCAGGGATAAAGTTTATTAATATTTTATAACGTAGTCTTTCCTAATATATTTAATTATAAGCCTAAATTGATCTCAAAACTCTTAATCTAGTATGATTGAAATATTTTTATTCTCCAAAACTATTTTTAAGTCAGTTAACTCTCAATCAAATAACCCAAGATAACTTTTTTTTAATATAATATTTAAGAATTTCATAAAAAGGCTTTTAATTTTTATCAATTAGGAAAGAGTATAGATATCAACTTTTAACATTTTAAGCTTAACCTCAAGCTTCTTCTCTAAAAACAACTAAGTCACTNTTTTTTTTAATATAATATTTAAGAATTTCATAAAAAGGCTTTTAATTTTTATCAATTAGGAAAGAGTATAGACATCAATTTTTAACATTTTAAGCTCAACCTCAAGCTTCTTCTCTAAAAACAACTAAGACACTTTTTTTTTCTTTTTTACTTCTCTTTTTGAATTATTTCCTTGCACAAATTTTCTTTTCTTGTTCTTAAGCCAAAAATTATCTTTAATTTCACTCATAATTATTACATCTAGTTGAACATAATTATTTTTAAGGATTTTGAACATCAAATCTTTCCTAATTGTTCATCCTTAAAGACTCCTTAATATGAATTACAAAATATTAAGATTTATTCAAAATTTAAAATCAATTAAATTGTTTGAGCTGAAAAGTTAAATTCTTAATTATCCTTGATTAATTACATCTATTTAAATTATACCCTTTTAATTATTCTAAGACTTTTCAGGATTCAGATAAAAGTTATTAAAGTGAAGGACTTGGTTATTAGGAAATCAATTTTAATCTCTCATTTAATTAATATTTACATTTTTAATAGAGTTATTATATACCATAGTTAAATCACTAGGATTCCCATCAAGAGCCACCACTCTAAAGTATAGTCAGCGACTCAAATATGTGATCCACTTCTTAGGCAAGTACACATGTCTAGCTCCCTCCCCTAAATTTGTTCCCTATCCTACTCATGTTAAGTGAAAGGGTGCAAGAAGTAAAAAGAGCATATAATGTAACAGCTTAGAATCTCATACCAAAGAAAATATAACATTGACAGTGCTAGTAACACATTACACATTAAGCATATCACAACAAAATCCACCACATGAGACTATATAGAGTGTGTCACAACATCTCATAAAGAGTCAAGAGTATGAAACAACAGAACATAACATGTACATCTTCACAACATCAAAGTCCACCCACAACATTCCAAATCCACAACATCAAAGTCCACCACCAGCAATCCAAATACTTTAAATCCACGCGTAGTCACAACCATACCATACATTATCAAAAGCTTTAGGGATGGGGAAAATATAAACTTACATTGTTACATGCCCCTTGGAAGTGTACGAACATCCTCCACAAGATTTGCCACATGATTTTTATTGCTTAGATGGTTGTTTAGAATGCTTAGGTCTTAAGTAGCAATCTTGATCTAGACAAGCCAAATTTAAGCAAGCCCGATGCTTGCTCATGCTTGACTTATCATTTGAACTCAAATTTCAGTTCTAAATTATAAATATATTGCCTCATAAATGTTATATAGGTATGGAGCACATTTGAAAATTATTTTCATTCCTATTTTTTTTAGATTTATATTGGATTCTTAATAAAAATTTCTTGAATTTCCCAATGTGGGACAAAACAAAGAGGAGGTCAAACAACAAAGAGGAGGACCATGAACTTACATAAATGCCACCAAATTCTTAGGTATTTACATAAGCTACACTCATGTAGCGGTGGGCGTGGGCTGTGGGTGTGTAGCGGAACTTTTGGCAAGATTTCATGATGTATTTACATTGAGACCACCCAATTCTTATGTATTTATATATATATCATCTAAAATTTATTATTATTTTTAAATATGAGTGGAAATATTTACAGGCATAGAACCCAATTTTTATGTATTTATATTTCTAAAATCTAAATATTATTTTTATATTTATGTCAAATATATCATTAATTTACTNATGTATTTATATTTCTAAAATCTAAATATTATTTTTATATTTATGTCAAATATATCATTAATTTACTTTTTTATTTTATTTATTTATTTCGAGCTAAAAGGCTAAGTTCTTGTTCGTGTTTGGCTCGTTTATAAATCGTGCAAATAAAATTTGTTCGTTTTCAACTTGCTTTATTGATGAATGAATAGAACACGAGTTGCTCGCGAACAAGTTTTTCTGACAGCCTTATATACAATCATAGGATTCTAGTGCAATCTCTCTCTACAGCTTAGAATATATGAAATTCTCTCGAACGATGAAATTTACGTATCGTTGACAAAATATTTCAATCAACATTAAGTCGACTATCATTATATTNTAGGATTCTAGTGCAATCTCTCTCTACAGCTTAGAATATATGAAATTCTCTCGAACGATGAAATTTACGTATGGTTGACAAAATATTTCAATCAACATTAAGTTGACTATCATTATATCTATACCGCCTAAATCTTTCATATCACATCAAAAATGCCATCAATACAATTTTGAAAAAATAAAATACAACTTTTCATTAATAGATAGAGTGGTATGTATATAAAAACCAAAATTTAAGTGTTTCATATGCAAATACACAACATTTGAGCTATATGTATGTAAATTTTCCTAAATTTCATTACAGTGAGACTGCCGATCATTGTATTTTGATATATTTCAATGCATAACATTCAAATCTTTTAACATGATATAAAAAATACCATGATTAAATACTCATTTTCGTTCAAAATTTCATGGCACCCAACTCACGCTGTCAAAACGACTCGTTGTTCGCTAACAGCTCGTGTTCGACTCGTTCGTTAAGTTAAAGAACTGAACAGGAACAAAACGAACAAATATTTATTCATTCATGTTCGGCTCGAAATACTATTAATCAATTATATATATATATTTGATGAGTAATATTTTTAAAAAAATTAATGNGCCGATCATTGTATTTTGATATATTTCAATGCATAACATTCAAATCTTTTAACATGATATAAAAAATACCATCATTAAATACTCATTTTCGTTCAAAATTTCATGACGCCCAAGTCATGCTGTCAAAACGACTCGTTGTTCGCTAACAGCTCGTGTTCGACTCGTTCGTTAAGTTAAAGAGCTGAACAGGAACAAAACGAACAAATATTTATTCATTCATGTTCGGCTCGAAATACTATTAATCAATTATATATATATATATTTGATGAGTAGTATTTTTAAAAAAATTAATGGACTACAAGGCTACAAAGATTTGTAATCAATTAAAAGTATTAATTAAGAAAATAGAATAAAAAATATTAAATTAGATTCAAATGATGTTTTAAATTTTGCCCCAAACTTATGACTATGTGATTAGGGTTGTCAAAACGACTTTTGGTTCGTGAACGGCTCGTGTTCGGCTCGCTGAGCTCGCTCGTGTTCAGCTCGTTTACACCCTTACGCCCAAGTGAGGTATAAGTGCAAATATCAAACATAAGTGTTAGTTGCATAAAAACGCAATAATTAGGGGGCATGTATGTAAATTTTCCAATATAATGATAATGCATTGCCACTTCAGAGAAAATTAGAACCTGCAATTGCAACCCAATAGCAGAATAGCAGAAGCNACATCATTGAACAAATGGCAATGTGCTCGAAGGCGGTACATATATGAAATAGAAACCCATTAAATAGGATATTATTAAAAACCAAAAAGAACTATCAGATAATTTTGAATAAGAGAACCATGTCAACCAATGCTTTTAAGAAACCACAAAAGAAAAAGGCATAAACAGAAAAAAATCTCATCGAACAAATGGCAATGTGCTCTAAGGCAGTACATATATGAAATAGAAAACCATTAAATAGGATAGTATTAAATACCAAAAAGAACTATCTGACAAATATCTGAAAAAAAAAAAGAATCAGGAAAATTGCTACTTTAGTCAATTCTATATTGTCATTAGGGGTTTGCCTTCTACAAGCATATGTAGAAGGCAAACCCCTAATGACAATATAATCCATACATAAACAAATAATCACTGAGATATTGACCAAATGCATACATTATAGTATTACAATGACATGATAATAATCTTTGGTTACCGTTAAATTAGTTTGGCTCAGAGAACGTAGCTATACTCAATTCTTAAAACAGAAATATAAAGAGAATTTATACTCGTATCATATTGAGAAAAAGTGCCTTCTGATATTTTGATGCTTGACTAAGGGAACAAAATGTCCCAAGTTAGTATATTAATAACAGAGTTACAAGTTTGTCATAAAAAGTAAAGAGAGTGCAGCCACTTCTGCTACCGAGTATTTTTAATATCAAAAAGCAATGTTTTCTGATTGTAACTTTTAACGATGGCATAATTTTGCCAGTCATCTGTGGCCTAAAATAATGATAACTGAGAAAAAAACATCATAGATAGTGTTTAACTTTCTACAGTAATGCGGGCATGTGCTAATGTGGCAACCGGCCGATTTGAACTACAGGATAGGCAAAACAATTACGCTGATACACCACAAGAAATATAAAAACTAAAGCTATGTCACGGAAACATTTTAGTAGTTTAGCATAATATATTTTCTAGGCAGAGTAGCACGAGTCTCCTCAATTTGGCATGGGACAATCATTAATGCTAATGAACATCATATCAAAGGCAACAATGATATGTTTTGTGAGTTCAATTTTAAACCAAACAAAAAATACAATGCATCCTTGCCATCTAAATTCTGACATTTAAAAAGAAGAATGGAAACTATCATTCTGCCAGGATTAGCAGATATATTGATTTAAGAAAACCAAATAAAAGCTTGGAAATAAAAAGTAAATTAAAGATAAAAATGAACGAGCATTCATGAATAATACAACAATTTTATATTTGAAAGATATCGTTTACTAAAATATATGGTATATTTTTTGCTTGCAAGCATAAACTGAATGCACAGAAATGAGAGATATACAACAATCATGGTGTGCTTATATGCAAACAACAACCGCTTTGAGCTTGAATGTAATTGAGCACAACTAGAAGGAGAAATGAATTTAATATAGAATAGTATTTTTTTATTATCCAAAAAATTTTAGGGATAATTNGATCGCATTGTCAAACTTGACAGTGAAGATGACATTGGATGCGGGATGAGCACAATAAATGTGAAAAGACTCATACCAACGAGGGTTAACGGGTTCATCCGAAATGATTCGTGTCCTACCAACTCTTGCTTTCTCCAGATCAATAGTAGCATAAAGTCTGGTAGATCCCTTGCCAAGGCCCACAGTCTCCTCTATTCCTTCAACTAGCTAAACAAAAAGAAATACATATACATAGAAGACGGAATAGAAAAAATAAAAAATAATAAAAAATAAATAAATAAAAGAAAGAAAAAACAAATACAAGCAGATAAATCACATTGCAAGTTAAAAGGTAAAGAAAGGAATTAGATCAGTGCCATCTATATGAAGAAAACCGTTCATCAAAAGTATATGATTACCTTTTGTCTATGGCTAGCTAGTAGCCACTTAAGAAACAAATTAATCATAGGCTTAAAAGAGCTTAATATAATAAAAGCAGGTTGTAATTTATATAACCAGAGTTGTCGAAAGTTCATGATAACATGGAAGCATGACAGGTAAAGATGTACAATCTTATTTAAATAGAGAGTAACCGCTGAAAAAGAAATTGTGGTTAAAACTTCCATTTTGAACTAGAATAAAAAAATCACTACAATAAAGCATACAATATTGAAGGCATTCACAGTTCCGATTGACCAAGAGAACNAACATCATTGAACAAATGGCAATGTGCTCGAAGGCGGTACATATATGAAATAGAAACCCATTAAATAGGATAGTATTAAAAACCAAAAAGAACTATCTGATAATTTTGAATAAGAGAACCATGTCAACTAATGCTTTTAAGAAACCACAAAAGAAAAAGGCATAAACAGTAAAAAATCTCATCGAACAAATGGCAATGTGCTCTAAGGCAGTACATATATGAAATAGATANACATCATTGAACAAATGGCAATGTGCTCGAAGGCGGTACATATATGAAATAGAAACCCATTAAATAGGATATTATTAAAAACCAAAAAGAACTATCAGATAATTTTGAATAAGAGAACCATGTCAACCAATGCTTTTAAGAAACCACAAAAGAAAAAGGCATAAACAGAAAAAAATCTCATCGAACAAATGGCAATGTGCTCTAAGGCAGTACATATATGAAATAGAAAACCATTAAATAGGATAGTATTAAATACCAAAAAGAACTATCTGACAAATATCTGAAAAAAAAAGAATCAGGAAAATTGCTACTTTGGTCAATTCTATATTGTCATTAGGGGTTTGCCTTCTACAAGCATATGTAGAAGGCAAACCCCTAATGACAATATAATCCATACATAAACAAATAATCACTGAGATATTGACCAAATGCATACATTATAGTATTACAATGACATGATAATAATCTTTGGTTACCGTTAAATTAGTTTGGCTCANTGCCTTCTACAAGCATATGTAGAAGGCAAACCCCTAATGACAATATAATCCATACATAAACAAAAAATCTCTGAGATATTGACCGAATGCATACATTATAGTATTACAATGACATGATAATAATCTTTGGTTACCGTTAAATTAGGTTGGCTCAGAGAACGTAGCTATACTCAATTCTTAAAACAGAAATATAAAGAGAATTTATACTCGTATCATATTGAGAAAAAGTGCCTTCTGATATTTTGATGCTTGACTAAGGGAACAAAATGTCCCAAGTTAGTATATTAATAACAGAGTTACAAGTTTGTCATAAAAAGTAAAGAGAGTGCAGCCACTTCTGCTACCGAGTATTTTTAATATCAAAAAGCAATGTTTTCTGATTGTAACTTTTAACGATGGCATAATTTTGCCAGTCATCTGTGGCCTAAAATAATGATAACTGAGAAAAAAACATNAAGAGAGTGCAGCCACTTCTGCTACCGAGTATTTTTAATATCAAAAAGCAATGTTTTCTGATTGTAACTTTTTAAGATGGCATAATTTTGCCAGTCATCTGTGGCCTAAAATAATGATAACTGAGAAAAAAACACCATAGATAGTGTTTAACTTTCTACAGTAATGCGGGCATGTGCTAATGTGGCAACCGGCCGATTTGAACTACAGGATAGGCAAAACAATTACCCTGATACACCACAAGAAATATAAAAACTAAAGCTATGTCACGGAAACATTTTAGTAGTTTAGCATAATATATTTTTCTAGGCAGAGTAGTCACGAGTCTCCTCAATTTGGCATGGGACAATCATTAATGCTAATGAACATCACATCAAAGGCAACAATGATATGTTTTGTGAGTTCAATTTTAAACCAAACAAAAAATACAATGCATCCTTGCCATCTAAATTCTGACATTTAAAAAGAAGAATGGAAACTATCATTCTGCCAGGATTAGCAGATATATTGATTTAAGAAAACCAAATAAAAGCTTGGAAATAAAAAGTAAATTAAAGATAAAAATGAACGAGCATTCATGAATAATACAACAATTTGATATGACTCAAAAAAGAACAGAATAGCATCTACATGACTAATCATTTAATACATTCATTTATATTTGAAAGATATCGTTTACTAAAATATATGGTATATTTTTTGCTTGCAAGCATAAACTGAATGCACAGAAATGAGAGATATACAACAATCATGGTGTGCTTATATGCAAACAACAACCGCTTTGAGCTTGAATGTAATTGAGCACAACTAGAAGGAGAAATGGATTTAATATAGAATAGTATTTTTTTATTATCCAAAAAATTTTAGGGATAATCACATACATAACACCGAAAATCTATGTATTTATAGAACTAGCACCCATATTAACTTTTTCAACAATTACACCAATGTATTTATGAGTACCATGATCAACCAGTGAGAATTTGAAAAATGGATGCTAATTTTGCAAATTCCATTCAAATAGCTATGTTTCGAGCGCCATGAATGTAATTGCCTAAAAATTTTAATCATAAATCTCAGAAACCTTGATCTGATTCAATAGGTTCACAATTTATTTAAAAGTGTACTTCCATAAAATAATGCTACTGCATAATGACAAAGTTTGAGATGATGAATTTTGGGGTAGGAGAAATTACATAATAGCCATAATTTACAAAACAAAATATAAAAGATTATTATATCAAGCTCTTATTGGCACACTTATCGAACAAGATGCAAGAATTTGCACGAGAATAAAATAAAAAAAGAAACTTGAGCATGATTAGTTACATATTGGGGTTCATATTTTAAGTTTAGGTCTGCTAATACATACAGGTGTGAAAGGTCTAACGTTGAGAGTCCATATTGAACTACAAAAGCATTATATCAAGCTCTTATTGACATACTATTTGAATACCAAATGTAGATGTTAGCATAAATAAAAAATGAAACTTGAGTTTGATCAGTTGTATTTTAAGCTTCATATATCAAGTTCAAGTTTAATAATAGATGCAGGAGTAAAAGAATGAATATTGAGAGTGTGTGTTGAGCTATTAAAGCATTATATCAGGCTTCTATAAAAACTAAAAATGGTATGCATCTGCTGTAAAAGAGCTAGTATTGAGCTATTGAAGTGCATTGATTGACCAAAACTCTTATTTGGAGGTTTGTGCAAACAAATTTCTCTGTTAAAAAGGTATTTTTTTTTCAGGTATTGTTTAGCATCTTCCTATATGCTCACTACCAACCACCTAGTTTAGAATTTAGAATTTAGGGTTTAGGGTTTAGGGTTTAAGGTTTAGGGCTCTTTGACATTAATTTTGATATTTAAAATTAGGTCTAAGTTTCCAACGCTTTATAAATTGTAGGAAGAAAAAAAAAGGAAATCCTTTCGTATCTTCAAAGATCTGGGTACCTTGCGAAGAAACCTGGGAGCACTGGCAGAAGCCCTGGTGGATAGTGAATCGGCCTCAAAGATAGTAACATGAAGCGTTCCATGAAGCAAAATCTGTGCCATACCTCAGACTCCAAATTCCCTACTGATCCCAAAGGCGATGACCTAAGATCCATAGACAAGAACCCCAACGGCAGTCAGATCACGAATTTGAAGACAGCAGGATGTCAGCCGCGAACAAAGAACCACATGCAAGTTCCATTAAATACNGGCGATGACCTAAGATCCATAGACAAGAACCCCAACGGCAGTCAGATCACGAATTTGAAGACAGCAGGATGTAAGCCGCGAACGAAGAACCACATGCAAGTTCCATTAAATACAAAAAAAACAGCTCGAAACAAAGAAAGGTCAGCCAGATAGAAAGCAAGACATTACCAGAAGCGAACCAGAAAGCTTCTTCCACCAAACCACTCATAATAAATCATAGAATTCAAACTTCAAAATATATATAAGACCAGAAATCCATCGAAAAAATCATAAAGAAACAATACATACTGAACTTGCGGCAATTGAAATGTGACGATCCGCAGGTCGGAGGAGTCGAAGAGACAGGATCCAACCGATCAAGGTGAAGAACAAGAGCAATGATAATCAGGAGAACCAAAGGAAAAAGGGAGGAAGTGAGAGCAAGAAGATCTGCAAGAAAATGGACGGGAGGATTAGGAAAGAAGAAGATCTGACTTCGTCGACATCAATCAGCTTCTCGCCTTTGACAGAAACAGCATGAGATTCATGCCCTAATTTTATATAATAATAATAGTATTGGAAGGACGATAAATTCACCCATTACGTGACACCTACTTCTCCGATGTCGGCCAGAGGTGGAAGTGAGTTACGCTGGCTCATGAGCTGATTGTATGTATATATATATATATATATATACACTCATGAGCTCATATATATGTATGTATGTATATATATATACTCATGGAAAAAATATTACCTGAGGAGTACTGATGATTCAGAGTAATGAGGCGGTGTCACATATGCAATGATCCCACGATAATGTCACGTGACACATCCCCATTAGAGTACTGATGCATCAGTACTGCTGAGATAATATTTTTTCATACTCATGAGCTGATATGTATGTATGTATGTATGTATGCATATACGAAAAGTTATTTGTATGAAATTTCTTTTGAATTTTATACCAAAAGTTATTTGTATGATACAAAACTTAGAAGAAATTAGAAGGAGCAATGAACAATTTCTCATGATGTACACATTTATTAAGAAGATAATGTGAAAAAATGACATTCAAAGAAAAGATGATCATGACTCTTTATACTATCAATACAAAGAACACTAATATTATGAATATTTGTACCATAAAGTTTAAGATTATCACAAGTCTTAAGACATATATGAATAATTTTCCAAGCAAAGAAAGCATAGTTAATAGCATAACCTTTGACTCATATAAGATTAAACCAATCCATATTAGGAAAAAAACTTCAAATAAGTAAAAATAAACAAGTTTATGAGAACATATGTTTTCATTCTTCCAAAGACAATAAGCCTTGAGAAATAGGAATATTGATTAAAATCATTGATGAAGATTGTAGGAGCATCAATAAAAAAATTATAATTCCAACAGTTACTTCTTAAAACATCACATATTTTAGTATTATAAAGAAACTTCGCAACAATTAAAGATAATGTCTTCAAAGTTTTCTTTCAAAGATAACCCATTAAATCATGGATTAAAAAAATAATATTTGAATATTCAAAGTGATTTCAATGGTTAATGAGAGCCTAATTCTTTTGGCCACCTTAATAAGATCATTCTAGAAAGGAGGAACTTTAGAAACAGAAGTCTTCCATATAGAACCATAATGATTAAAACACGAATTAGAAAGATTATAATGAAAATTATAATGTTTTCAAATAATTTTGGTCTTACACGTGATATTAATTGTATTCAAAGACGGAAGACCAATATCACCATAGTGTTTAGGCCAAACAAATTTAGCCCAAACAATAATATGAAGATTATTACCATCCTTATTATTTTGAATAAAATTAGAAATCAAAGAAATGATTTTGTTTCTTAAACCCTTTAGGAATAATAGTCAAATAAAACCAGTAGTACAAATAACTCTAGACCTTGAATTTAATAAGCTGGGGCTTGCCAGCATAAGTTATTTTTTTTCTTCCAACTAGCCAACCAATTGTTTACTTTATCAATAAAAATATGAGAATAGGAAATTAAACATTTGGAAGGTTTTATATATAGTAATACCCATATAATTTCAAGAGAAAGGATTAATAGTAAAAGCACATATTTACTGGGGCCTACACAAAAGTTTTTTTTTTTTTTTTTTGCCTATTTTCTCTTTTTTGCTCCTTATGTGTACATGTGGCCCATATTTATCTAGATGAGTATAATGATTACATGAAATAAAATGGATATTGAAGTAAAAGTTCATAATACTTCCAACAACGAGGCTTATTTTGGGGTGTGTAGAGTCATAATGCCTTGGCAAGCTAAGTTGATGAGTCAACAAAAT
>JXCR01140290.1:7539-17801 GCA_002079205.1 Phalaenopsis hybrid cultivar | reverse complement strand
TATATACATACATACATATATATATATATATATATATATATATATATATATACACATAATCCGAACTTGTTCTTTTGTGAGCACAACTTGAGAGTCGGGATCGAAAGAAACAAGAGAAAGAGAGCGCACAGTAATTTCCTCAAGAGAAGGACAGNTCACCCATTACGTGACACCTACTTCTCCGATGTCGGCCAGAGGTGGAAGTGAGTTACGCTGGCTCATGAGCTCATCTGTATGTATGTATGTATGTATGTATATATATACTCATGAGCTCATATATATGTATGTATGTATATATATATACTCATGAAAAAAATATTACCTCAGGAGTACTGATGCATCAGTACTCCAATGAGGAGGTGTCACATATGCAATGATCCCACCATAATGTCACGTGACACCTCCCATTAGAGTACTGATGCATCAGTACTCCTGAGATAATATTTTTTCATACTCATGAGCTGATATGTATGTATGTATGTATGTATATACGAAAAGTTATTTGTATGAAATTTCTTTTGAATTTTATACCAAAAGTTATTTGTATGATACAAAACCTAGAAGAAATTAGAAGGAGCAATGAACAATTTCTCATGATGTCACATTTATTAAGAAGATAATGTGAAAAAGGGACATTCAAAGAAAAGATGATCATGACTCTTTATACTATCAATACAAAGAACACTAATATTAAGAATATTTGTACCATGAAGTTTAAGATTATCACAAGTCTTAAGACATCTATGAATAATTTTCCAAGTAAAGAAAGCATAGTTAATAGCATAACCTTTGACTCATATAAGATTAAACCAATCCATATTAGGAAAAAAACTTCAAATAAGTAAAAATAAACAAGTTTATGAGAACATATGTTTTCATTCTTCCAAAGACAAGAAGCCTTGAGAAATAGGAATATTGCTTAAATCATTGATGAAGATTGTAGGAGCATCAATAAAAAAATTATAATTCCAACAGTTATTTCTTAAAACATCACATATTTTAGTATTATAAAGAAACTTCACAACAATTAAAGATAATGTCTTCAAAGTTTTCTTTCAAAGATAACCCATTAAATCATGGATTAAAAAATAATATATGAATATTCAAAGTGATTTCAATGGTTAATGAGAGCCTAATTCTCTTGGCCACCTTAATAAGATCATTCTAGAAAGGAGGAACTTTAGAAACAGAAGTCTTCCATATAGAACCATAATGATTAAAACACGAATTAGAAAGAATATAATGAAAATTATAATATTTTCAAATAATTTTGGTCTTACACGTGATATTAATTGTATCCAAAGACGGAAGACCAATATCACCATAGTGTTTAGGCCAAACAAATTTAGTCCAAACAATAATATGAAGATTATCACCATCCTTATTATTTTGAATAAAATTAGAAATCAAAGAAATGATTTTGTTTCTTAAACCCTTCAGGAATAATAGTCAAATAAAACCATTAGTACAAATAACTCTAGACCTTGAATTTAATAAGCTGGGGCTTGCCAGCATAAGTTTTTTTTTTTCTTCCAACTAGCCAACCAATTGTTTACTTTATCAGTAAGAATATGAGAATAGGAAATTATACATATTAATACCCAGATAATTTCAAGAGAAATGATTTATAGTAAAAGCACATATTTAGTGGGGGCCCACAGATAAGTTTTTTTATTTTTTTGCCTATTTTCTCTTTTTTGCTCCTTATGTGTACATGTGGCCCATATATGATTACATGAAAGAAAATGGATATTGAAGTAAAAGTTCATAATACTTCCAACAACGAGGCTTATTTTGGGGTGTGTAGAGTCATAATGCCTTGGCAAGCTAAGTTGATGAGTCAACAAAATATCAGATTAACTAGGGGCAAATAGGCCGTGAGCAAAGCCCATACTAGTTAGATGACGAATTCATAATCTCATCTTTGCGTGAATTTTTCGAGGATCAATGTCACTTTGTCCCATGTCAATGACAGGATCTATGTTGTATATTGAAAGAGTTATTGATCTTGCCTTCGCTGTTTCCCGGAAATGATTGATTTGAGAGAAATTGACAAACGCCATGCCCACTGAGTGGCCAATGCACTAATAATAATTGCACTCTAGAATTTATTTGATCTAAATCATCTTGTGAAATGGTTTCACAAGTTATGGGGCCTAGGCCAACACGCAATGAATTTGCCTCGCAAATTACCTTTTCGTGTTAACAACCTTTTGTATGTACACTAATGAATAAGATATACAAATTGTCATAGATACATACATAGAGGACATGTGTGGAGCACCACATGTAAGAGATGTTAACTTCATAGGGTGATTAATAATTACAAAGTGTTATTATATTATATCTTACATGTTTCAAAGGGTCTCGNAACAACGAGGCTTATTTTGGGGTGTGTAGAGTCATAATGCCTTGGCAAGCTAAGTTGATGAGTCAACAAAATGTCAGATTAACTGGGGGCAAATAGGCCGTGAACAAAGCCCATACTAGTTAGATGACGAATTCATAGTCTCATCTTTGAGTGAATTTTTCGAGGATCAATGTCACTTTGTCCCATATCAAAGACAGGATCTATGTTGTATATTGAAAGAGTTATTGATCTTGCCTTCGCTGTTTCCCGGAAATGATTGATTTGAGAGAAATTGACAAACGCCATGCCCACCGAGTGGCCAATGCACTAATAATAATTGGACTCTAGAATTTATTTGATCTAAATCATCTTGTGAAATGGTTTCACAAGTTATGGGGCCTGGGCCAACATGCAATGAATTTGCCTCACAAATTACCTTTTCGTGTTAACAACCGTTTGTATGTACACTAATGAATAAGATATACAAATTGTCATAGATACATACATAGAGGACATGTGTGGAGCACCACATGTAAGAGATGTTAACTTCATAGGCTGATTAATAATTACACAGTGTTATTATATTATATCTTACATGTTTCAAAGGGTCTCAAGCACCCCATGTTAGAAATTAGAAATTTTATGACTTTTTTTTTTTATTTCCAAAACTTAAATGGCCTTATAATCACATATACAACAACAACAAGCCTGTTATCCCTCTAAGTGGGGGTCGCTACATGAATCCTTTTTCTCCATTGCATTCTAAAAATAAATAAAAAAATCAAAATTTGATTTTAAAAGTGAATCAAAATTCTGGGCAAGTTTTGGGCAGCTTATAAGTGCGACGACATTTTCAAAAACGTNACAACAACAACAAGCCTGTTATCCCTCTAAGTGGGGGTCGCTACATGAATCCTTTTTCTCCATTGCATTCTAGATAATCACATACGGTAAAAATAAAAAATAAAAAATAAAAAAAATCAAATTTTGATTTTAAAAGTGAATCAAAATTTAGGGCACGTTTTGGGCAGCTTATAAGTGCGACGGCGTTTTCAAAAACGCCGCTTAACCGTTTTGTTTGCATATTTTTGAACATGCTGTCTGTTGCGTTTGAGTTTTTTACACTAAACGCAGACCACAAGTCGACCCGCGGGCCGCGTTTGAGGATGCTTNTTAACCGTTTTGTTTGCATATTTTTGAACATGCTGTCTGTTGCGTTTGAGTTTTTTACACTAAACGCAGACCGCAAGTCGACTCGCGGGCCGCGTTTCAGGATAAGCTCCTCATCCTGAAACGCACAATCAAATGCTAAATTTTCTGAATTTGCATCACCTCCTCTTGCTCGAATAGTGAATTTTTATAGGGCAATTAAATACATGCCACCTGAAACTTATTATTTAGAAATCAACCCCCATCTGTCATTCTTTTTTTCAAATTCTCAGTAGTTTGATGATGGCACGTGTAAATACATGAATTGAATTNCCGAAACTTATTATTTAGAAATCAACCCCCATCTGTCATTCTTTTTTTCAAATTCTCAGTAGTTTGATGATGACACGTGTAAATACATCAGTTGAATAGTTTAAAAAAAATCACCTGGATGGTCAATGTGTAAATATTAATGTTTTGAATGTTGTGTATGTAATTATTATTATTATTATTATTTTAATNAATCACCTGGATGGTCAATGTGTAAATATTAATGTTTTGAATGTTGTGTATGTAATTATTATTATTATTATTTTAATCATATTCTCAGGGTCATCTTGGNATCAATGTTTTTATGTATATATATATATATATACACACACACATATATATATATATACATAATCCGAACTTGTTCTTTTGTGAGCACAACTTGAGAGTGGAGATCGAAAGAAACAAGAGAAAGAGAGCGCCGAACTTGTTCTTTTGTGAGCACAACTTGAGAGTGGGGATCGAAAGAAACAAGAGAAAGAGAGCGCACAGTAATTTCCTCAAGAGAAGGACATAAAGAGTTCATTTATTCCTCTTGAGACCGTCTATGTAAATGGGCCTAATCAGTACAATTAAGAAAGGTGAGAACCATTATGGCAAATGTCTTTCACAGATTAATGTGTATAATTTGAATTAATGATCGTTATAATATTGACAGAGGATAACGGTTTACAATGATTTATAGTTTAAGTGAATGTTGTCAACAGGCGGGTGACCGATCGTATCGGTTGGTCGTCTGGAATCTGCCTGTGCCGAGAGACTGTAATCAGTTAGTCTGGATATGATTGTATGTTTTGTTGAGAGGTCTAGCCGATAGGCTTTGCAAGACCTGTTGCTTCGGTCGGCCAATCAACTGATGGGTTGATTTGTTTCGTCAGGTGAGTAGTGGGTCACTTGTTATTTGGCTCAAGTCTTACGGGACCTATGTCTCGTCTGTCTGGTCAGCTCATCGCCTAGGCCATATCTCCCCTCTTGCAAGGTTTGGGGGGGTTCTTGTCATTGCTTATGTGGGGTATCCGATGAGGTCCACTGCCGGGATGATTTGCGTCTCACCCTCAACAAATCTTGTCGCTACAGAGTGGACAACCATCTCCGGAGATTTGACCTATCTCAGGTTTAGAGACGCAGTTTCTTATGCTTGGCGTTGAATTATCGGTCGATCGCTTACCTCGGAGGGAAGCTTTGTATTCTAAGCCACTCGTTCTCATTGAGATTCATGTCAGCNGGTTCTTGTCATTGCTTATGTGGGGTATCCGATGAGGTCCACTGCCGGGATGATTTGCGTCTCACCCTCAACGAATCTTGTCGCTACATAGTGGAGAACCATCTCCGGAGATTTGACCTATCCCAGGTTAGCTTCTTATGCTTGGCGTTGAATTATCGATCGATCGCTTACCTCGGAGGGAAGCTTTGTATTCTAAGCCACTCGTTCTCATTGAGATTCATGTCAGTAGTTCTGATGTATAAAATTATTATTTTTTTATAAGTGAAAAACATTTTATGTACATAACACCTGAAACATTGTTATTTACAAAATTTAACAACCACGTGATACTTTTGAGCTATTGAACCGATGTATTTACTAATGCCTCGATAAAACCATTGGGAATTTGATCAAATGAAAAACATTGGTAGGGTTTTTATCATGAATTTTGATATTTCAGTGACAATTTAAAAAATGGATAACAGAGGGTGCTAGATTTGTAATTAGCAATGTTTTAGGTGTTATTTATGTAAACAACCCTAATTTTTAATATCAAATAGAAAAAAATTACCATTATTATATTTGTATAAATGAAATACATTTTATGGATATTTCTATTATCTACAAAAATTAGATTAAAAAAAAAAGAGATTTACATAAATATNATTTGTAATTAGCAATGTTTTAGGTGTTATTTATGTAAACAACCCTAATTTTTAATATCAAATAGAAAAAAAATTACTATTATTATATTTGTATAAGTGAAATACATTTTATGTATATTTTTATTATCTACAAAAATTAGGTTAAAAAAAAAAAGAAATTTACATAAATATAACTCAATTGTTGTGCGTGTGTGCATGTGTGTGTTTGTGAATGTCAAAACGGCTCGTTAAGAAGCTCGCGTTCGATTTGTTCGCTAAGTTAACAAGCCGAACACGAACAATTTTTTGTGCTCAATATATAAATGAGCGGAACATGAACAAAGATTTGTTCGTTCATGTTCGACTAGTTTTGGCTCAAAAAACAACTCATCTATTATATATTGATGAGTAGTATTTTTAAAATAATTAATTGACGACAAGGCTATATACATTTACAATCAATTAAAATTAATAATTAAAAAAAATAGAATAAAAATATATTAAAATATATTTAAACTATGTTTTAATATAAACAATAAGAGTTAAATCTTGCCCCAATCTCTTACATCCTATGACTGCGTGATTAAGGTTGTCAAAATGACTCTTTGCTCGCAAACAGCTCGTGTTCGGCTCGCCAAGCAAACGAGCCGAGAACGAACAGTGATATTTTTTTAACGAGCCGAGCACGATCTGAGTATAGGCTTGCTCGTGTTCGACTCGTTTACACCCATATCTAAGAATCTGAAAGTGTCACAATATTTTGAGACACACACACACACACACATATGTAGCACATTACGAGGTAGAATAGTGCCATCAAATGAGGAGCACGCTGCAATCATTATAATGTGTTTTATTANACACACACACACACACACACACACACACACACACACACACACACACACACACACACACAGCACATTACGAGGTAGAATAGTGCCATCAAATGAGGAGCACGCTGCAATCATTATAATATGTTTTATTATGAAACATTTAAGCTTAAATTTTGTAAGTAAAATTTATACATATGCCTCACAACTCTTCCGTATTTACAAATCTAACACATAAATTAAGTTCCATATTTATATTTATATTTATATTTATGGCACTTGGCATCATAAACCCATACACGAAAATGTGTATTTTACTTCTAAGAATTTAATAACAACGGTCCNACACATAAATTAAGTTCCATATTTATATTTATATTTATATTTATGGCACTTGGCATCATAAACCCATACACGGAAATGTGTATTTTACTTCTAAGAATTTAATAACAACGGTCTTTTTTATGTAATGTTAAGGATTTGAATGATATGCATGTAAATATGATCAAAATTTGGGAGTTAGAAATGTAAATACATAAGAATTGTCTGGTATGTATGTAAATCGCTTTTGCTATTGTGTCCCCTATACATTATAATATCACATTTATGCAATACTTGATCAAACCTCTTATGCATTGGGGTTGGTTGGAGTCCCACCATTCTCACCATTTGAATACTAACCTATCTAACATTATATACAATTTTAACAACATGGCTTTGGGTTGTTTAAGAAGAGTCTAGAAGTCTAGATATCACATTTTTGTTTTATTCGGTTGGATTGCACTTTTACCTTCTCACTCAGAGCTTAATGTCTAATTATTTTAAATATCACCAGGTAGCCCTGATTTGACAAACTAGAAAACATATACGTCCATGCCATTCTTGGCATGCTCTGCTCTTATATCATATTATTATAATTATTATGTATCTACTTCGTATGATACTAAANATCTAACATTATATACAATTTTAACAACATGGCTTTGGGTTGTTTAAGAAGAGTCTAGAAGTCTAGATATCATTTTTTTGTTTTATTCGGTTGGATTGCACTTTTATCTTCTCACTCAGAGCTTAATGTCTAATTATTTTAAATATCACCAGGCAGCCCTGATTTGACAAACTAGAAAACATATACGTCCATGTCATTATTGGCATGCTCTGCTCTTATATCTTATTATTATAATTATTATATATCTACTTCGTATGATACTAAGCCACTTGGGCTATTATCCCATTTAACTAAAAAAGTTAACTTTAGAGGTGACTTTTTTATATCAAACATGAAGAACATGATTGAATATTCTTAATTAAGTGTTTTATTGGGCCCCTCGTTAAAACTTAAATGATTAACAGAGGCTTGCACTAATGTAAAGCAAGCTCTCCCGTAATGAAATAAACTCTATTAAACATGATATCTTAGGTAAGAAAAATAATTAAGAAATATATTCATTTTTGTCTATTTTCCATTGATGTTTGTGTATGTGAGAAAATATCAGGGATTTAATCTCACCACTATTAGAGTAGTTTACAAACCAATATAGTATATCAATATCATGTGGCTCTTTTGAGCTCAAAACTAAAAGAAAAGAATATGGAGTCAAACCAATTTGCCAAAGCACAATCATAATGATATTGTGAATAACGTTGCCTCGTAAATCCAGATCTAATCTAAGTCTTTTAAGTAAAATAAAATTTTGAAATATGTAGGAATCAATGAGAAACAGTAGAGTGTAATGAGCTTGCATTATGAAATTACAAACAACTTAAGTTTTAAATAATTATAGAAAGATAAAGTTGAGATATATAAAATTTTTTATTCATAAATATGCATAATTTAAAATAAAAATCTAGTAAAATATTAAATTTGATTAATATTAAAAATTTTGGTATCACATTCATTCCCTCATCCCTAACACATTACAAGAGCATTATGCTAAGTTTAGATCAAGATCATATTAGTAATCACTATATGTGTCTCATTAAAACCTCCAAATGTCTATTTATATACATATACATATACATACACACAAATGTGCATGCAAATGCACACATTTGGAATATATATATATTGTTGTTTACATTGGAACCTATTATGAATTCACTTTTATTATTAGTTATTGGGCCTCAAAACATGGTTTCAATTTATTATAATATGATTTGGCTACTATATAAAAAGTAATAAAATATTCTATAATCATAAAATATAGATCTAAACTTTTTTTTAATAATTAATATAACTTGGGTTGTTTGTACATTTATTTATTTTAGTTGACAAGGGATTACAAGAATGGAATTCTAAGCTTATTTGAGATGCATTTTTTATAGCTTTTGAAGGCTATCGACTGGCACTTGGACACCTCATCACTACTCTTCACATTCAAGAGAGGTCGAGAAAGATAGAACCCAATTTTAATTCAATGAAAATATTCATAAAATTGTATGGACTGAGGCTTGGTTGAAGTTGGTTTTAGGGACAAACCTTGTGCCATAACAAATGAAGGTACACGAAAAAGATTTACAAGACTATTTATTCTTCATCGGATGTAATTCAAATGCATCAAAGGTTCTCATCTTAAATTAGAAACATCTAACCATGACCTTTCATTCTTAAACTTGAATAGATTGGCTTTTGTAGTTTGACTTCATTTCAATTCTAAAATATATGGAATCATGGTTTCTTTTTTTATTTGTAGTATTAATGCAAATAATAATGGATCTAAACAAATGCTCTTTGGCAAGAAGATAGGAGGTTTAAGCAAGATTTAGGTTGGCTAAATAAAAAATAGCTATGTTTATTTGTTCACAAAGGTTAGAAGGGTAGAAGATTATAGTTGAGTGTGTTCAAGAGAAGAAGGATTACCAAGTGTTTTCATACTATGAGTAGGGTCAAAATGAGTTGTAATATCTAAAATATTCAGCATAATGAGATTTTTGGACTTCCCATAAGCCTTACCTCAATACATTTGTTATAAACTACTGCAAACTGTTAGAATATTTAGTTTGTTCTCCATGTGATGAAGTAGGATGATATTCCTTGATTTTCAACAAGGCTGTGAATAGATCTCATTAGTTTCCTATCCTTTACCATGACTTCAGTAGTCCTAATTATCAAAAGAGTGAGTACCAGATCATACGCATATTGTAGGCTAATAAGTCTATACGAATTTTAATAAGATAGACATCAAGTCCCTTTATAAAAGAGAGAAAAAAGCACCGACATTGCAAGAACTAAATCATGAAATTATCAAAGGTAATGTATCACAATAATCATATGACTGAAGTATATGAGCAATATCATACTATTCAAATCATGTTTCTTGATGAATTTGCATGCTTATCAGACAAAAATTGATTGGGGCAATTATACAAAATCATACGTGTGCATTAAGCTTTCTTTCTCTCTTAGTGTCTACACATCAATACAACTTTTGACATTTTAATTAGATAGCATAACATTTCTCAAGCTCATGATAACATCAATCAGCAAACTTCACCTTGTTAGTCTTCATGGTCAAGTAATTAGCTTCTTTAAATCTATAAAGAAGCTAGACCTTTTGAAGACATGAAGCAATCTGTTTTGCCATTCCAAGATGCATGCCTGTGTAAGGTCCTACTTAATCCACAAGTTCATAGAGTATGACATCAATGTTTTGAATCCATTTTGTTTTATGTTATCAAAAGAAGGGACATTTACATACATATCATATGATTCTTATGTATTTATATATTTAACACTTAAACATTCATATTTA
>JXCR01140287.1:0-52851 GCA_002079205.1 Phalaenopsis hybrid cultivar | reverse complement strand
TGTTCTCTAAGTTCTTTATCGTTTATTTCTAATCCATTAGAATTTATTCACTCCAATGTATGGGACCCTTCCCCCACTAATTTGTATCATGATTAAAGATATTGCATTTCATTTATTAATGANTATATATATATATATATATATATATATATATATATATATATATATATATATATATATATATATATCTTGAAAAGCCCAAGGGCTAAATCTATTAAAATAGGAAATATACATAAAGGTTGTATGATATGGCCCAATAGAGACACCCTACACATACGATACAACACACACAAACACCCCAAAAGAGAAAAGATACAAGGAAACCCAAAAAAAGGAAAGATACCAAAATCGCAGAAAACAAGTAGCAAGGGACAAGCAAGTTTAGTCTTGCCTCTACCTCTAGTTCTAGGACGAGATCCAGAAAACAAATTGTTGAGTGTCGAGTCATTTCCCGAAGTAACCAAAGTATCATCCATCAGGTTCCCGAGCTGAATCTTACCTCCAATCTTCTTCTTCCTCCTTGAATAAACCTGTCATTCCTCCTCAGAAGACTGGCTAATCTGATCATCATGTTGGTAAACAAAATGTTGAGTAGATAAAAGCTGATGAGCACCAGAACAAAGATTGTCAATTGTTGCAATGACTGTAGATTCTAGTGTGTGTGAAGCATGAATTATCTCCTCTTCACCTGATGCTCCCTGCAACTAAGGAGGGTTTGAAAGTGTAGGTTGCTCAAAAGGGTCATTAAGCTTCTCATCAATCACAGAAATAGTATTTTCAGGAGCAGGGTCCACAAGGGCGATTAAATCAGACACCATAACCTATTCTGTGGTAATTTTCTCTTCAGATTGAACATATATGTCGAAAGCAGTGGGGTCAGATCCATTCTTATTCACTTGATCTTTAGATTTCAAATTAGGGTGAAGCTTATAGCATTTATCAAGGTTGTATCCAAACATCTTACAATAAGAACAATAAGGAGTTTTATGCTCCATAACAATTTGTTGTCAATATCCATTATGAGTTAAGCCCAACCAGACTTCAGTAACATCAGGTAAAGTAATATTTCTTTCAACGAGTATTCTAGCCACAGAAAGTCTGGTTAGGTTAAAAGTTGGTAGATTTAGCTGTTGATCAGCAGCTTATTAGAATAAGTTGTTTATCTGGATAAGTTGGATAAATTACAGCTGCCCCAAACAAAGTCTCTAACTCACGAGGTCAAAATTCCTTTTTCTTTACAACAGCTTGATCTCTGCCAAACATTAAAAAAGTTGGTATCATCGACCCAACTATCAGCGTGTCAAATATAGGGACAATTTGCTCATACAACTATAACATGTCTGCATAGATAAGATCTAGCTTACAACACACCAACCACCTCATCTTCTCTGTTTTATCGCACTGTTGCTGCTGCTCAAACNCGTCTTTATGGCTATCCTCATAATCATCTAAAAACTTTTCAATTTCAGTGTTTTCTTTGACTTCAACCATGTAGTGCCGCTAAGCTGCCTCCAATGTCTCTTAGTTCTGTTTTTATCGGCTATGCAACAGCACAAAAGAACTATACGTGCTATGATCCCATACATGTAAAACCTATACATCACGGCATGTTGTATTTAATGAGACAAACTTCACATATCAAAATTCATCTTCTCCTATGTTTTTACCGTTGGTTGCCTATCATCCACCAACTAAGTAGTCTTTTGCCAACTTCTACTCGTTCAAAACCTTCTATAGCTCTGCTTCTCCAGACAGCTTTGTCGTATGCTTGAAACTTTAGCTCCATCATCTTCACCTGCTTCAGTTTTGATGCCTGAATCCTCCAAGTTGCCGCCCAATCCAATTACTACTTCCCCTCCCATACTGAAATTCATATGCAAACAAGAGTGAAAATAGGTCTTCTGAAATCGAACTCTATGTTCACTTTAGCTCTCCTTGACCAGCCAGCAGATCCCACTTATTACAGCTCTGCAGTTAAAGATAGAAAGTGGCGCAAGGTTATACTAAGAGTTTCAAGCTTTGCAATCCGAAGCAACGTGAGATCTTGTCCCAGCCTCCTCTATTTACTTATGTTCTTGGCTATAAATGAGTGTTTAAACCAAGTACAATTTTTGATGGTTTTGTTGCTCATTAGAGAGAATGGCTTGTTGCTCAAGGTTTAAAGCAAGAACTGGGTTTAGATNCCTCATAATCATCTAAAAACTTTTCAATTTCAGTGTTTTCTTTGACTTCAACCATGTAGTGCCGCTAAGCTGACTCCAATGTCTCTTAGTTCTGTTTTTATTGGCTATGCAACAGCACAAAAGAACTATACGTGCTATGATCCCATACATGTAAAACCTATACATCACGGCATGTTGTATTTAATGAGACAAACTTCACATATCAAAATTCATCTTCTCCTATGTTTTTACCGTTGGTTGCCTATCATCCACCAACTAAGTAGTCTTTTGCCAACTTCTACTCGTTCAAAACCTTCTATAGCTCTGCTTCTCCAGACAGCTTTGTCGTATGCTTGAAACTTTAGCTCCATCATCTTCACCTGCTTCAGTTTTGATGCCTGAATCCTCCAAGTTGCCGCCCAATCCAATTACTACTTCCCCTCCCATACTGAAATTCATATGCAAACAAGAGTGAAAATAGGTCTTCTGAAATCGAACTCTATGTTCACTTTAGCTCTCCTTGACCAGCCAGCAGATCCCACTTATTACAGCTCTGCAGTTAAAGATAGAAAGTGGCGCAAGGTTATACTAAGAGTTTCAAGCTTTGCAATCCGAAGCAACGTGAGATCTTGTCCCAGCCTCCTCTATTTACTTATGTTCTTGGCTATAAATGAGTGTTTAAACCAAGTACAATTTTTGATGGTTTTGTTGCTCATTAGAGAGAATGGCTTGTTGCTCAAGGTTTAAAGCAAGAACTGGGTTTAGATTATCATGAAACCTTCAGCCCGTACCAACTATAAGTGTCTTTCTCGTAGTTGCACTTCAATGATAGTGATCAATTTTTCAGTTGGATCTCTAATGCTTTCTCACAAGACACCATCTGAATCTGTCTATATGGCTTAAATCACAGTTTTTAAGACTCATTGTATCCTAATCAAGTTTGTTGTTTAAGGAAGGTTATGAATAGACTAAAAGAGCACTCTGACGATGGTATCTCACCCTTTCTAGTCATCTTCAAAACTTTGGTTTTCAATTTAGTGTTGCCGATCCTTTCCCTTTGGTTTACAAGTTACCATGTATCATGTAATCTATGTTGATAATATACTCTTTACTGGCAATGTTCGCCTTGCACTCAATCATTTACTTGCTAATCCTCATTCCAAATTCAACATGAAGAACTTGGGCAACTTGTCCAACTTTTTAAACATCAATGTGCGNTGTTGATAATATACTCTTTACTGGCAATGTTCGCCTTGCACTCAATCATTTACTTGCTAATCCTCATTCCAAGTTCAACATGAAGAACTTGGGCAACTTGTCCAACTTTTTAAACATCAATGTGCAGCCAAAAAGTTTTGGATTGCATCTTTCTCAGTCTAATTATGCTAAATATAATCTATTTTGAGCAATAGCACTTAAATCATCAGTGATTGAATAGTTTTCACTAATTTTTCCAATTCAACTCTTTATTAGCATCTAATATCTTAGAATTAATCACCCAATGTATCATTTTCTGCGAGTCATATCAGTTAGAGGATGCATCAACCATTAAATGTTTATTTTAAAAAATCTAAAAGTTTGCTACACCATCCACAAGGTACTACCCACTTCCGATTTTTCATGATAATTTGCAAACTCAAGCTTATGTGGATGACATTTGAGCCAGGAATCATGTTGATAGCAAATCAACGATATGTTATTGTACATTCCTTGGCAATACACCCATTTCTTGATGAGTTCAGAAACAAGCCACTGTAGCCCTTTCCTTCATTGAGGCTAAATACTATGCTTTAACAAAAGCTGCATCTGATACACTCTGGATAAGAAGGTTTTTACAAGATAATCATATCAAGCAGTGTCCGGCTACTCCAATGTATTGTGACAACACTTTGGGAATTGCGCCTGCAAATAACTCTGTTTTTAATTTAAGGACTAAGTACATTGATGTTGACTGCCATTTTATTAGGAAAAACTCCTAACAAGCAGTGTCCTGCTACTCTAATGTATTGAATAAATTATTTTCTGATATAACTTCTAATACTCCTCTCAAATTGAAACATGATTTAAAAGGATTTTCAACTTGGATATGAAAACATCAATTAATTGGCGAGGAAGATCCAGTAAGGTATAACTTGAAGTTTTCATCCCGTATTGTGGTTGTAATTAACTGCAGTTCCTACAGTGTCTGTAGGTAGGCGGAAGACTCCTACAGGTAATGCTGCAGGAGAGTATGCAGAAAAGTAGACAATTGTGGTTGTCTTTGACAGCAGTTCCTGCTGTGTCTGTAGGTAGGCGGAATGCTCCTACAAATAATGTTGTAGGGAAGTGGACAACATACAAAAAAACCGATTTCTAATTGACTGAGGTTTTCTTTGAAACCAATTCCTGTAATGTTTGTAGATAGGCGGAAGGCTCCCAGAGGTAATTTGGCAAGGGTCTTTGCGAGAAAGTAGACAACCAACAGAAAAAACNGATTGAATAGTTTTCACTAATTTTTCCAATTCAACTCTTTATTAGCATCTAATATCTTAGAATTAATCACCCGATGTATCATTTTCTGCGAATCATATCAGTTAGAGGATGCATCAACCATTAAATGTTTATTTTAAAAGATCTAAAAGTTTGCTGCACCATCCACAAGGTACTACCCATTTCGATCTTCCGATTTTTCATGATAATTTGCAAACTCAAGCTTATGTGGATGACATTTGAGCCAGTAATCATGTTGATAGCAAATCAACGATATGTTATTGTACATTCCTTGGCAATACACCTATTTCTTGATGTGTTCAGAAACAAGCCACTGTAGCTGATACACTCTGGATAAGAAGGTTTTTACAAGATAATCATATCAAGCAGTATCCGGCTACTCCAATGTATTGTGACAACACTTTGGGAATTGCGCCTGCAAATAACTCTGTTTTTAATTTAAGGACTAAGTACATTGATGTTGACTGCCATTTTATTAGGAAAAACTCCTAACAAGCAGTGTCCTGCTACTCTCATGTATTGAATAAATTATTTTCTGATATAACTTCTAACACTCCTCTCAAATTGAAACATGATTTAAAAGGATGTTCAACTTGGATCTGAAAACATCAATTAATTGGCGAGGAAGATCCAGTAAGGTATAACTTGAAGTTTTCATCCCGTATTGTGGTTGTAATTAACTGCAGTTCTTGCAGTGTCTGTAGGTAGGCGGAAGACTCCTACAGGTAATGTTGCAGGAGAGTATGCAGAAAAGTTGACAATTGTGATTATCTTTGACAGCAGGAACTGTGGGTAGGCGGAAGGCTCTTACAAGTAATGTTGTAGGGAAGTGGACAACATACAGAAAAACCGATTTCTAATTGACTGAGGTTGTCTTTGAAACCAATTCCTGTAATGTTTGTAGATAGGCGGAAGGCTGCCTGAGGTAATTTGGCAAGGGTCTTTGCGAGAAAGTGAACAACCAACAGAAAAAACTGCAGAGTATGCCCTGTAGAAAAAAAAAAAGAGAAAAAACTCCAGAGGTAGACCTTGCTACGGGAAAAGGTTATGGAGGAGGGTATGCTATAGAAAAACCTCCATAGGAGAGCTTGCTGCAGGAAAAGCTCCAGAGGCAGGTCTGCTGCAGGAAGGATTCTGAAGGAGGGTATATTGCAGGGAAAAGCTCCGGAGAAGGGCCTGATGAAGGAAAAGGTTCCGGAGGGGGCCAGCTACAGGAAAAGCTCTGGAGGAGGGTCTGACACAGAAAAAAACTCTGAACGAGGGTCTGATGTAAAAAAAAGTTCTCGAGTGTCTGCTGCATGAAGAATTTCGATGGAGGACCTGTTGCAGAAAAGCTCCAAAGGAATGCCTGATACAGAAAAAAGCTCTGAAATAGTGTCTACTGCAGGACAAGCTCTGGAGGAGTGTTTGCTGTAGGAAAAAGCTCCAGAGTAAGCTTGGTGTAGGAAAAGGCTCCGGAGGAAGGCTGCTAAAAAGAAAGGCTTTGGAGGAGGGCTGATGCAGAGAAAGAACAACAGGAAAGTCCTGCAACTGGGAGAAACAACAGAGAAGCCATCGACACATAACTCAACAAAGAAGGGTCGCTGGTGAGAGGGAGAGTGGGCCGACAGAGGTCCCACAGAAATCTTTTTGGGAGAGGTCACTGGTGAGATGGCAGCAGTGATCCACGGTTGATTGCACACATGATATACTGTCAACAAGGATCTCAAGAATGTTGTCACTTTAGATATGCACCAATCTCGCGACAAGAAGGTCTGAGACAAGAATCCAAGGATCGACTTTTCAGTGAAGGGAGGTCCGGCGACTTGAACTACCTTCTTTAGCTAGGACGAAACCTCCTTCACAATTTCATCATACCTCGCCTTAGAGTACATTGGCGTGGTGGCATCCATCTTATTACAACAACAAATCATATGCCTCACACCAAGGGTGAAAGCAAGAAGGGCATGCTCACGAGTCTGACCATCCTTGGAAATACCCGTTTCAAAACCTCCAGTGATAGAATCAATGATCAGCACCACATAATCCGCCTGAGAAGTTTCAGTGATCATATTCTTGATAAAATCATGATGATCAGTAGCATCGATGACGATACAATAGTATTTTGTGGTGTTGAACTTTCACAAGGGGATGTCAATCGTGATACCATGCTCATGCTCGACCATGAGTTTGTCGCACACCCATGCTTACTTGAATGACCTCTTGTTCATATCAATCGCTTCCTTCTCAAACTGCTCAATAACTAGCTAATCGACTGGAGCGTTGAATTGACTGAAACTGTTACTTCCGTTGATAGTCATTGCGCAGACATGGAAGTCTCCAGCAATGATGTCGATACCAGAGCACTCACGACGGATCGTAATCATAAAAAGCTCAAGGTAGCCGCCAGCGAGCTAAGGAGGAAGGGATGAGAGGAGAGTGGCAAAGCAATTGTTTAGCTCAGCCTGGTTTGCCAGCTTGTTAGAGTGCCACATGTAGAAGAAGAGGTCCTTTAAGATCTTTATAAGCTCAGCGTCCAACATGCCGGATGCAGAAGAGGTATCGTCGTTCAGACTTGGAAGCCAAGAACAAAGGAGGACGGTGCAATTGTGGGAGGATTTCTTGCAGGAGGCCAGACGCTTTGATATAGACACACCGGCAATTTCTGCCAGCTCCATAAGCCCAGGGATACTAGATTGGAACGAGGCAATGATGCAACCAAGAGATGATCCAATGTCGGATGAGAACCCAATCAAAAGGACAAAACAACATATAAGAAGGGATCCAGATAAAACAAAAGACCTCCTGCAAAATTTTGATCTGTATTTATCACTCCAATAAAAAATCAAAGATCCAACAACAAATCCAGCCACCGGACCACAAATCCACATGATGGAAGCCAAAGCGTTTGGATGTAGGTAGTGAGCAGTGAAAGCTCGAGACCCCAACCATATCGAGCTCCTCCGGCAACCGTACAAGCGAAGATTAGCCTCGTCAGGTTCATTTGAGACCTCTCAAATATCTCATTTTCGTCTCCAAAATCCAATTCAGGATTTTCGATTCTTCTCTGTTCACGAGTTCCGACGACTAGTTTTGACAGAAATGATTCCCTTCCTGTAAGGAGGATGGAAGGAAGGGAGTTCGGCGGCCGTGAAAGGAGGACCAGTGGCTAGGATAGGAAATTTGGCTCTAATACCATGTTGAAATTCAGAATAACGCGGAATTGTTTTATTGATATGAAAAGGGGATATAAATACTCTTACATTAAATATATCCAATCCAAGAAAATAATTCTAAAATAGAAAAAGAAATAAAATGATATTAGTAAATAAATCTAATCCTCAAACTTCTAATAAGAATAAATTCTTTCCTAATATAACAGCAAACAATAATATATATATATATTGGAAGCCCAAAAAGACTAATATATTAAATAGGAAGAAAGATACAGATACAATATGTGGGAGGGCCCAAGCATGGCACCCTGCCCACACAAAAACCACAAATAGTTCCAAAACTATAAAAAACAAAAAAAAAATACATTAGATACTTAAATAAAAAACCTAACAGTATTGAAATACATAGAATCAGGTGGCTAGAAAGAGACCTAATTTGGTTTTACCTCTGTCTCTGGTTCTAGGGAAGAAGCAAGCAAATAAGTTGTTAAGATGATCGTCATTGTCAGCAGTAACCAATGTATCATCAAATATGTTTCTGAGCTGAAGTCGGCCTTCATTCTTCTTCTTCCTCCTGGAACAAACCTGTCATTCCTCATCAGAAGAATCAGTCTGAAGGGGGTGGTAGAGCTGAAACAGAAGGAATATCAACCGTAGTACCCACAATAGATTCTAGTATACGTGAAGTATAAGTTGCCTCTACAACGGATACTTCCTGAAGAAGGGAGCTACGAGGCTATCATGATTATCAGTCTGAACACTATCATTTATAGGTAATAGTCCATCAGTATTGTTTTCTATTGGGTTTGAATGTTTCGGCATCACATCACTTGCAATAACAGTAACAGTAACAGCAGTGTCATGAGGGAATCCTCAGGGGTAACAGACACCTCCTGTCTGGTAGTATCCTCCCCAAGTGGAACTAAACTATTCAGAGCGATGGGGTTAGACCTATCATTCACTTGAACCTTAGATTTCAAATTTGGATGAAACTTATGACATTTATCAAGGATATGACCAAACATCTTACAGTGGGTACAATATGGGGGTCTGTGCTCCTGACGATTTGTTGCCAATAACCATTATGTGTTGTGCCCAGCCAGACTTCAGTAAAATCAGGTAAAATAATATTATTTTCCACAAGTATTCTGACCACAGAGGATCTGTCTAGGTTGAAAGTAGGCAGATCTAGCTTCAAATGATCACCAAGGATGACCCCAATAGATTAGAGAACCTGATGGTGAAAAAATGCAGCTTGAGACCAGGTAAACTAAACCATACCGATACAGTGGGAGTTTCATGATTTTGGACGAAATCAGGAAACCGGTTGAGTAGCTTCATAGGTTCACTAGCGATGTTAAGATATTTTCTAGAGAAAATCTGAGTATAGTCCTCAGGCACGGTTAACTGAATCAATACATGTCTCTCACTTATGAGCCTCACTTTCCACTTTCTTGTTAGTTTGAAGTCATCAAAATTTTTTCTGATAATTTTCATAAGTGGTTGTCTCCACTGAAATTTACCAAAAAGAGCAAATTTGAATTTGTCAGTCAGAGTTGAAATTTCTGACGTTGATAAAAAAAGTATTGTCTTCTCACTTTTTCTGCTTGTATTCTTAATAAAGGGACAGTTACATGTATCATCACGATGCTCCTTATAACTTGAAGGGAAGACAACCGCCGTCTCCCCCTGAGGATTACCCACCACGTGGGCAAAGGAGATTTTGTCAGGTTCAATCGAAGAAGGAAGCTCCATCACCACCAAAGAAAGAGAAGCCCTGCAAGTCGGGCAGAAGGCAAAAAAGACGAACCGATAGAAAAAGATGAGCAGACAGGAGTTATATGGCTCTGTCGAGAGGAGAGGAGCCGTAGTAGCAAGCTGTTGTTCGGGCTGTCGAGTCATGCGAAAGAGGGGAACCGGAGGAGATGAGATTTGTTACGCTAGCCGCTGCAGGTGAGGATCAATTGGCAAGCGAGCGTCGTCGACTACGGAAGAAACGACGCGAGCGAGCCACTACGGGTGAGGAGACGACGCGAGCAAGCCGCTATATATATATATATGTATGTATATATGTGAGTTTTGAATAACTTTCTTCTCAATGAATACATAGATAATTCACCTATAAATAGGCGTTTACAAGAGATAAAACGAGGAAAGAAATCTTCCTACAATTAAGTAATTCCTATTATAGAATAAACATAAATACCTATAATTAAGAATTACTCTTTTTATACTATGACTAAATATAGCAAGTACTAAATAGAATTAAAGTAAATAATAATGAGCGTAATTCCACACTCCCCCTCAAGATGGGTTGTACAGATTGTACATGCCCAACTTGTTGGTTAGCTCATCAAAACTGGACTTAGGGAGAGCCTTGGTGAGAATGTCTGCGGTTTGGTCTCTAGAAGGAGTATAGACCAATTCAATGATTCCATTGTCCACCTTCTCTGAAATGAAGTTCCGATCAATCTCAATGTGTTTCGTTCGGTCATGATGAACAGGATTCTTTGCGATACTTATTGCAGCTTGATTGTCACAGAACATCTTGATAGAATTTTCTCTCATAATTTCAAGCTCTTTGAGAAATCTTTTTATCCACATTCCTTCACAGATACCAAGTGTCAGTGCTCTGTATTCTGCTTCTGCGCTACTCCGAGATACCACCGATTGCTTCTTACTATGAGCGTAATTCCACAATATATGTATATAGTAGAGCTTAAACTAAAATTGTGTAGAGAAACATTTTTTGAAGGACCAACTCGAACATAATTATATTTCAATGCGGTCATTCTCATCAAATGTTATGTCAATCGCATCCACTACTTTTAGTAAACAAAATGAGCGTCAAATAATAAATGCATGGGAAAAAAAAAGTTGGACTATTTTTTAAAATGAAATTATTCCAAAATAAAAGAGTTTCAGAGATCATGCCAAAAAAAAAAAAGAGGAGAAAAGAAAAGTACTTACAAACTAGGCCCATGTTCATCATGACCAGCAATCAAAAGTGAGACTCCAAAAGGTCGTGACTGAAATGAATATAAGGAAGTTTGAGCAACCATATTGTACATGCTAACCAGGTTCAGAAAGAAAAGAAAGAAAATCCAAAATTTGATATCAGAATAATAAGAAACCATGATAAAGATTGTGTTCTGATTTCCAATTATGCCTCGGAATTCACCAGAAAGATTTTCATGAACAAAACAAAGTTTCTTCCAAGAGAAAAACAATGAGGGAAAATGCATAAGAAAATTTGCAACCTGAATAAGCACCTGTACGCCTAGCAAATCTAAAATGGCATTGGTAAAAGGGAAAAAAATTATGATAAAAAAATGATTTTTTAGCCATAAAAAAGAGGTCATAAATGCAAGTTAGTTCAATCAAGGGAACTTGCACAATAATTGAGTAGAAATTAACCATCAACCTTAAAAAGTACACAATCAGAAGCTTTGAGAAGTACCCTCACACACCTTCCACTATAATGGAAACTGAACAGTACCCACACAGGTCCGATAAACTCATCATGACCCTTGCTGCATCACAAACTCCACCCAATGGACTCAAACGGCAATAGAGCCTCCCCTCAATGACACTCAAACAGCAATAGAGTTTTCCTTCCATCCATCCCTTCTCCCACAACCACCGTCTCCTTTCTCCCAAAACCACCCTCTGTCTCCCTTTATCCCTTCCGCACCCCCAAACCTACCCCTCCCCTCTCTCCACAACCTTCCCGTTTGTCTCCCTTTCTCCCTTCCGCAAAGCCAAGCATTCCCCCACCCTCCTCTATGATACAGAACTTTTTATACAATGCTTTTTGCAAGCAGAAAACTAGCAAAATTGCTCTACCAAAAATATATCAAAAGCTCATTTTAGAATGTTTTCTACAAATATCTGTTGTATAGAAATTACTCATTGTATATGTTTAAAGGACCAGTTTGGTACCTTCTCTCTGTCATTATTTGGAAACTGAAATGTTACATGCAATTCCCATGAGTTAACACCATGATATTTTATTAAAATGTTTTTAACAAAATAAGGAAAACACAATTTAATTTTTTATTAGAATGCTGAATGCTTGCTTTAAGAAAAAACGTAAAATATAACTTTCCCCAACGCCAGAACCCCTACTAAGCAGGCCAAATATACCACCACAATTTAAATTTTAATTTAAGGTTTTGAGCAAGAGGCAAGAAAACAAAACTTAAACCTTAAAAAGTAGTTCCTCCCTCGATATGCAACTACAAAAAAAAATGGGAACAGTCTTTAACAGAAAACTAGCCCATGGGAAGACTAATCATCATTTAACTAACCTCCGTTACATTGCTCAAGCAAGAAGAAGAAAAGAAAAATCGCTTCAATATTATATTGCAAACACATGTTACAATGATTTTCCAACAATAGCTAACATTTATGTGGAAAAAAAAACAAAAATTATAACAATTAAAACAATGGACAACAAAACCGTATAAGGTGCCCTGGGCAAAAAAAAAAACAACAATTTTTAAAATACAAGATAAAGAATCCGGAAGTTCAGTCAACATCATGAATGACTTGAAATGGTTTATTTTTCCAAAGAGGTTCATCCCTAAAGTAACCTTCAACCTAACACGGTAATAAAATAACATAGAATACTTCAAAGTAGCAAAACCTTAACAGCTATAAAAGGTCATCATAAGGATATGATGGACCCCAAACAAGATTTACGAATATTATAACAAAACACAAATTTTGTAGATAATTATTTTGCTTCAAGATATATATAGTACTTGAAACTGGAATGGGAATGCTACTAACCATAGATTCTTCATCGCCCTCACCAAATCGAAGAGCAAGATCACAAAGTGCTTGGGTGGTGGACTCAACGCTCATGGCTTCACCATAGGAAAACCTGTGATTCTAACCCAAAAAAGAAAGATACACCATAAAAAGTCCAGTAAATGGCACATACATATGAAGGCAAACTGCTAGTGCCCAATTTCCATTAAAATTTCACCTGAGTTTCAACTCGTGCATGTTCAACTAGTGTGCGGGCATCAGCTATCAAACCACTCATAGCACATCCAATGTGCTCGTCGATCTCCATTATTTTCTCCACACTGCTTGGCTCCTGAAAGTGATGGCGCTTGATCAGAAATATTTCAGCAAGGTCAAATATAAGAAAGCAGAAATAAAATTTGCATCGGGTGATTTGACCATAACCAGTACACCAACTTTTGTGAAGTAGATGAACAAGAAGAAAATAGAAGCCCCTAGCAACTATTGTACATAACTTTGAAAAGGTAATCTATAAAAAATAAACTTGGATGATCAGCAAAAAAACAAAGTTTATATAAGTTGTCCTTTACCAAAATGTTCTCAATTTTTGGTCCTGCTGTTTCTTAATGAAGCTTGGTTACATTAGTCGACCACTTTAAACTCCCATGAAGCCAAGATGCAACATTTTCAAGGGAGCTTTCAGCGAGCATTCAGGGTTAAAGAAGAATGAAAATTTTAGCACAAAAATATTATTCATGCATCCATATTATGGCAAAGAATCTAATCTGCATGCGGGACTGCAGGAGATGACAGTTAGAGACCTATATAACTGCCATATGGTCTCTAATAAAAGTTTGTATCTGAATCTCAAGCACATAATAAAAGTTGGGTTAGTAGAGCAAAAGGTGATTTAATACAAGTTATGATCATGATGCAATGTCAAGCCAATCCCCAAAGGCATGCAGTATCCAGCATATATGAATTAGACATAATCAAAACATGCACTGCATTAAAAATATATCAGAAATTAAAAAAATATTAAAGAACACTTTGACATGCATACCAAATGACAGAAAATTTAGCATTTTTGGATTATTTTTAGAGGATTTGAACCATTGTCCTCAGAGAGCAAAGAGCAATCTAGTTGAGATACTATTGCTACTAATAGAAATTTTACTTTACAGCTGATTTTGGACATTTGAACTTTTGCTGAATTTCTTTTTATTTGTGAAATAATAGTGGTTGTTAGCTATGATTTGCAAGTTATGACAGAAGGAGGCTATGACTTCACTCCTANTGATTTGTAAGTTATGACAGAAGGAGAGCTATGACTTCACTCCTATTAGTTATATTTTATTAAGAAATCTATTAAAATTGTAAAATATTTATTTCCTTAATTTTTAATGTTTGCAAAATATAAAAGTTATTTAAATTTCAATTTCAATCCATTTTCATATGCACATATTTCACTAATTATTGTCATGTATTCTCATCTTGAGGTGCTTAAATGTCAAGTTCATTTCAGTCAATCTAATACAATATATAATATAACTAAAGGAGGACATATACAATGCATGTAGCTCCTACCAATGGAAAGCCTAAGAGGAGGCTAATGCACACAACCGTACCTCTGCATTGTAGTGAGGTTGTTTTGTGATTCACATCCATGACCCCCATGTCACAAAAACTAACCATTGCTTAAGGTTTACCGTCTACATGAAGTCAAAACATAGTGTATAAAGACCCTAAAACAAAACGGAATAATAATGAGCATGGCATAAGCACAAATGCCTTGATAATCTACATAATGCCCTCACTTACTTCTGACCAATATGTTGTTACGGCGTGTGAAGCCAAAGCATTTAAGCAGAATTTAAGCGTCCCATAAGAGCACGACTACAGTGGAGTCGGTGCCTAAGCGCCGGCTTTGGGCGCATATGCACCCACTATAGAGCAAGCGTTGTTTTTTTCTCGAGAGACTGGCATTTATAGCGGGCGTTGTTCTTTTTCCCAAGAGACCGGCGCCCTTTTCTGGGTGTCGATACAAAGCACTTGGCGCATAGGCACCAAGTTTGGGAGCATAGACACCAAGTTTGGGTGCATACCAAGTTTGGGTGCATAGGCACCAAGTTTGGGCGCGTAAGAGACTGGTGCGGTTAATAGACGAAAAATTGATTTTTAAGTCTTTGAGCAAGTTTCTTGAAACTTGTTGTTTCTTCTCAATTCTTCAACGAGCATCCCGGTGAAGGTAAGGAGTGTCGAAGAGGTGGATTTTGGTGCTTCGGCGTGATTTTTTAGTCGGATTGGAAATGAAAGATTGTTGGTGCAAGTTTTGTAAGTTTCTTAGTGTCAGTGTGGAGAAGAAACTTATGTGAGCCCATTGTAAAACTTTCTGAATTATAAAGTGAAATTTGTGATGGTGTGACTCCGTGGTTTTTTTCCCGTTTTCAGGTCTTTTCACGTAAAATTCTCGTGTGTTTTTCTAGTTGTTTTGATTGTGCTTAATTTTTTTTTGTTCCGGTTTTTTTTCGAATTTTGTGACCCTATTCCGCGGTGAAATTAGAAGATGACTTTTTCAAAATAGTTTTCTTAAGAAACTGGTATCAGAGCGGGGTTTGATTCATGTGAGAACAATGACCGAAGAAGCAAGATTTAAAGTGGGAAGTTCAATGGGACGAAATTCATTTTCAGGAAGATGCAGGTGAAAAATTTGTTGTATCAGAAAAAATTATATTTGTCACTACAAGGAATCACAAGGAAGTCTGAGTATATGCCTATGGAGGAATGGAAAGTGTTGGACGAACGACACTAGGTTAGATCAAGTTGACGCTTTTCTCATATGTTGCATTCAATATTTTGAATGAGAAAACTATCATCGATCTCAAGTCGGCATTGGCCAAGATGTATAAAAAACATTTTGCTTCCAATAAGGTTTTCTTATGAAGAAGTTGTTCAACATGAAGATGGCAGAAGACATTTCAATTTTCTATGACGAGTCAGTTGTGTTCTGTATGGATCAAGTTTGATAATGAGATCAGAGCACTGGTGATACTATCTTCATTGTCGAATAAATGGAATGGCTTGGTAACGACAATAATTAATTCTTCAGGGACTTCGAAGTAGAGTTTCGATGATATCGTTGGTCAGATGTTGAATGAAGAAGTTCGTAGAAAATTAAATAATGCTAAATCTTCAGGTTCTGCATTGAATGTTGATAACGAGGGAAAGAATCTAGGCAGGAATACAGACAAATATAGATCCAATTCCAAGAAAGGAAAAACCAAGTCAAGTAGAGGAGAATGTTGGAACTGCAGTAAGAAAAGACATTTTAAGAAGGATTGCAAAGCTCTAAGGAAAACAGGTGATAGAGGACATGAGTAGTCTTTCTACTAACGCTTCCATATGTGAAATCCAAAGTTACTTCCTGGTGTTATCTCTAGTCAGTACTAAATCCCGGATAGTGGATTCAGGTGCTCTTTCATGATTGCCCAAGTAATAAGTTATTTAAAAACTACACTCAGAGTGATCTATGGAAGGTTTATCTGAGAGAAAACAAAGCCTGCAGTATAGTTGGAAAGGGTGATGTTGATATCAAGATGTTGTACGAGCGGTCTGGAAGCTTACTGAAGTCAGATATATTCCTAGTATGAAGGGAAATCTTATCTTTGTGAGTCAGCTAGCAAAGTCAGGATTCGTGACTACTTTCACAGATGATTTGTGGAAGGAGAACATGGGGAAATTTGTGATGGCTCGAGGAAACATTGAAGGCACCCTTTATATGATCAATGAAATGGTTGATTTCATTGATGTGGTTGGAACCAAGGTGGATGCAGGTCTGTGGCACCGTAGGCTTTGCTATATGAACGAGAAATGTGTGAAGTCCCTACTTTCAAAGAATAAGTTTCAGGGTCTGAAATCAGTTTCAGGGTCTGAAATCAGTTGATATGTATTTCTGTGAAGATTGTATTTATAGCAAGCAGAAAGTTTCTTTTCCAAGGGCGGGTCAGTAGTGAAATTAAAGAAACTTGAGTTAGTGCGTACTGACGTATGAGGTCTTACTCCAGTTTTATTCATTGAAGATTCTCGTTATTTTCTCACATTCATTGATGAATACATAAGAAAGAGATGGGTTTATTTCTTAAAGCAGATATCTTATGTATTTGAAGTCTTTAAGAAATGGAAGGTTATGGTAGAAAATGAGACAGGCTTGAAGCTGAAATGTCTCGGATAAAATAAATGGGGTGAATACCGTGATCAAAAGCTCGGGAATTTTTTTATTGCAAAGGGGGGCAGGCATGAGTTCACTGTCCCAAGGGCAATGTCGCAGAACGGTGTAGTTGAGTGCATGAACAGAACAATCACGGAGCGTGCTAGAAGCATGAGACTCCATGCAGGCTTGTCAAAACAGTTTTGGGCTGAAGCAGTAAACACTGCAGTTTACCGATCAACCGTAGTCCATCGGCACCTTTGGAGGAAGGCTTACCTGAAGAAAACTGGAGTGACAAAAAATGTATGCCAATCTCATTTTAGAGTATTTGGGTATTCTACATGTATGTATGTTGATGCAGGGTGTTCAGGACCAAGCTTGGCTCAATATTTGTCAAGTGCACATTCATTTGATATGTGAGTTTGAGTACAAGTTTTGGGATTATCAACATTCGAAATTCATGAGAACAGGGATGTCACTTTCAACGAAATGGAGATGAACAAGGATATGATCAAAACTCAGGAAGAGAGAGTGGATTACATAAAGATCTTCTCCTCGGTGGTGAAGATGACAACTATCAGGATTATGCTGAGTCTAGTAGCAGAGGAAGAACTACATATGGAGCAGATTGATGTAAAAAGAACTTTCTTATATGGAGATTTGAAGGAGGAATACATGGTGCAACCACAAGGTTATAAGGTTCAAGGCAAGGAAAGTTTGATCTGCAGATTCAAGAAGAGCATATATGGCTTGAAGCAGGTCACGAGATAGTGATACAAGAGATTTGACAAGTGAATGTCAAACAATTGGCATATGAAGTGTTAGGCAAACTACTGTTGCGTCATCAAACACTTCAGTAAATATTATTTTTTGCTTATTTTATATGTGGATGACATGATGATTGCAGAGACGAATATGGAGAAAATCGGGGAGTTGAAGAATCACTTATCAAATAAGATGACGAGCGTCGAAGAGTTGAATTTTGATGATTCAGCGTGATTTTTGCATCAGATTGGAGAAGGAAGATTGTTGGTGCAAATTTTGTAAGTTTCTTCATGTATGGAGAAGAAACTTGTGTGTCATTTTTAAAACTTTAGGAATTACATAGTGAAATTAGTGGAAGTGTGGCTCCATGGTTTTTTCCCTTTTTTTTTTGTTTTTCCATGTAAAATTCCTATGTTTTTTCTGATTCTTTTGATTGTGTTTTCTTAAATTTTTTTGTTCCAATTTTTCTCGAATCCTGGGATCCTATTCGACAGTGAAATTAGAAGGTGACTCTTTCGAAGCAGTTTCCTTTACATGTCTCACCACTCACCTCTATGTTTTTCGTCCAACATGATGGATATAATCAAAAAGACTTGCTTGCCCATGAACTAAATATATAAGGGATCATCAACGAGTTCCTCTTCCTCTTTGGCAAAAAAAAAAAAAATTAGTATAGGTTTAGCATGATGTTGTAGATCATGGAGAGGATTAGTTAGGGAAGAAAGCTGAATAATCTCATTGGAGGTGATGTTGGCTTTGTTGTTAGTGAGATCAATGGCATTGAGGAGGGAGTAGAATAAATGGAGGATGTCAATCATACAATGCACAAAACCATCTATCGTATTCACCAATCAATCAACTGTCTTTGTTGTAGAAAAAATGGAAAATGTCAATTAAACAATGCATGCAACCTCCAAGAGTAGTCACCGAAAAGTAACTGTGTTTATCACTAGAAGCGACAACACAATGGATAGCTTTCATGAGGAACTCCAACATCTTTAGGCTTTTGATGGCCAACAACCAAGGCCCTTTCAGAACTATTTTCTCTTTAAAATTTGGAGAAGATAAAAGCTAAAGATTAGCATGAATAAACAAGGGAAGATGAAGAAGAAAATAATGAAGGTGATGNAGGGTCTGCTATAGAAAACCCTCCATAGGAGAGCTTGCTACAGGAAAAGCTCCAGAGGCAGGTCTGCTGCAGAAAGGATTTTGAAGGAGGGTATATTGCAGGGAAAAACTCCGGAGAAGGGCCTGATGAAGGAAAAGGTTCCGGAGGGGGGCAGCTACAGGAAAAGCTCTGGAGGAGGGTCTGATACAGAAAAAAACTCTGAACGAGGGTCTGATATAAAAAAAAGTTCCCGAGCGTCTGCTGCATGAAGAATTGCGATGGAGGACCTATTGCAGAAAAAGCTCCAAAGGAAGGCCTGATACAGAAAAAAGCTCTGAAATAGTGTCTACTGCAGAACAAACTCTGGAGGAGAGTTTGCTGTAGAAAAAAGCTCCAGAGTAAGCTTGGTGTAGGAAAAGGCTCCGGAGGAAGGCTGCTAAAAAGAAAGGCTCTGGAGGAGGGCTGATGCGGAGAAAGAACAACAGGAAAGTCCTGCAACTGGGAGGAACAACAGAGAAGCCATCGACACATAACTCAACAAAGAAGGGTCGTTGGTGAGAGGGAGAGTGGGCCAACAGAGGTCCCACAGAAATCTTTTTGGGAGAGGTCACTGGTGAGATGGCAGCAGTAATCCACGGTTGATTGTACACATGATATACTGTCAACAAGGATCTCAAGAATGTTGTCACTTTAGATTTGCACCAATCTCGTGACAAGAAGGTCTCAGACAAGAATCCAAGGATCGACTTTTCAGTGAAGGGAGGTTCGGCGACTTGAACTACCTTCTTCAGGTAGGACGAAACCTCCTTCACAATTTCATCATACCTCGCCTTAGAGTACGTTGGCGTGGTGGCATTCATCTTATTACAACAACAAATCATATGCCTCACACCAAGGGTGAAAGCAAGAAGGGCATGCTCACGAGTCTGACCATCCTTGGAAATACCCGCTTCAAAACCTCTAGTGATAGAATCAATGATCAGCACGACACAATCCGCCTGAGAAGTTTCAGTGATCATATTCTTGATAAAATCATGATGATCAGTAGCATCGATGACGATACAATAGTATTTTGTGGTCTTGACCTTCCACAAGGGGATGTCAATAGTGATACCATGCTCATGCTCGACCATGAGTTTGTCGCGCACCCATGCATACTTGAATGACCTCTTGTTCATATCAATCGCTTCCTTCTCAAACTGCTCAATAACTAGCTAATCGACTGGAGCGTTGAATTGACTGAAATTGTTACTTCCGTTGATAGTCATTGCACAGACATGGAAGTCTCCAGCAATGATGTCGATACCAGGCCACTCACGGCGGATCGTAATCATAAAAAGCTCAAGGTAGCCACCAGCGAGCTGAGGAGGAAGGGATGAGAGGAGAGTGGCAAAGCAATTGTTTAGCTCAGCCTGGTTTGCCAGCTTGCTAGAGTGCCACATGTAGAAGAAGAGGTCCTTTAAGATCTTTATAAGCTCAGCGTCCAACACGCCGGATGCAGAAGAGGAATCGTCGTTCCGACTTGGAACCAAGAACAAAGGAGGACGGTGCAATTGTGGGAGAATTGCTTGCAGGAGGCCAGCCGCTTTGATATAGACACACCGGCAATTTCTGCCAGCTCCATAAGCCCAGGGATGCTAGATTGGAACGAGGCAATGATGCAACCAAGAGATGATCCAATGTCAGATGAGAACCCAATCAAAAGGACACAACAACATATAAGAAGGCATCCAGATAAAATAAAAGACCTCCTGCAAAATTTTGATCTTGTATTTATCACTCCAATAAAAAATCAAAGATCCAACAACAAATCCAGCCACCAGACCACAGAGCCACATGATGGAAGCCAAAGCGTTTGGATGTAGGGAGTGAGCAGTGAAAGCTAGAGACCCTAACCATATTGAGCTCCTCCGGCGACCGTACAAGCGAAGATTAGCCTCGTCATGTTTATTTGAGGCCTCTCAAATATCTCATTTTCGTCTCCAAAATCCATTTTAGGATTTTTGATTCTTCTCTGTTCACGAGTTTCGACGACTAGTTTTGACAGAAATGATCTGCAGGGAGGATGGAAGGAAGGGAGTTCGGCGGCCGTGAAAGGAGGACCAGTGGCTAAGGTAGGAAATTTGGCTCTAATACCATGTTAAAATTCAGAATAATGCGGAATTATTTTATTGATATGAAAAGGGGATATAAATACCCTTATATTAAATATATCCAATCCAAGAAAATAATTCTAAAATAGAAAAGGAAAGAAAATCATATTAGTAAATAAATCTAATCCTCAAACTTCTAATAAGAATAAATTCTTTCCTAATATAACAGCAAACAATAATATATATATATATATATAGAAAGCCCAAAAAGGTTAATATATTAAATAGGAAGAAAGATACAAATACAATGTGTGGGAGGGCCCAAGCATGGCACCTGCCCACACAAAACCACAAATAGTTCCAAAACTAGAAAAAACACAAAAAATACATTAGATACTTAAATAAAAAGTCTAACAATGTTGAAATACATAGAAGCAGGTGGCTAGAAAGAGATCTAATTTGGTTTTACCTCTATCTCTGGTTCTAGGGAAGGAGCAAGCTAATAAGTTGGTAAGATGATCGTCATTGTCAGTAGTAACCAATGTATCATCAAATATGTTCCTGAGCTAAAGTCGGCCTTCATTCTTCTTCTTCCTCCTGGAACAGACCTGTCATTCCTCATCTGAAGAATCAGTCTGAAGGGGGTGGTAGAGCTGAAACAGAAGAAATATCAACCGTAGTACCCACAATAGATTTTAGTATACGTGAAGTATAAGTTGTCTCTACACCGGATACTTCCTGAAGAAGAGAGCTACGAGGCTATCATGATTATCAGTCTGAACACTATCATTTATAGGTAATAGTCCATCAGTATTGTTTTCTATTGGGTTTGAATGTTTCAGCGTCAAATCACTCGCAGTAACAGTAACAGTAACAACAACGACAGTGTCATGAGGGAATCCTCAGGGGCAACAGACACCCCCTGTCTGGTAGTATCCTCCCCAAGTGGAACTAAAATGTTCAGAGCGATGGGGTTAGACCCATTCTTATTCACTTGAACCTTAGATTTCAAATTTGGATGAAACTTGTGACATTTATCAAGGATATGACCAAACATCTTACAGTGGGTACAATATGAGGGTCTGTGCTCCATGACGATTTGTTGTCAATAACCATTATGTGTTGTGCCCAGCCAGACTTCAGTAAAATCAGGTAAAGTAATATCATTTTCCACAAGTATTCTGGCCACAGAGGGTCTGGCTATGTTGAAAGTAGGCAGATCTAGCTTCAAATGATCATCAAGGATGACCCCAATAGAGTAGAGAACCTGATGGTGAAAAAATGCAGCTTGAGACCAGGTAAACTAAACCATACCGGTACAGTGAGAGTTTCATAATTTTGGTCAAAATTAGGAGACCAGTTGAGTAGTTTCGTAGGTTTACTAGCGATGTTAAGATATTTTCTAGAGAAAACCTGAGTATAGTCCTCAGGCACGGTTAACTGAATCAATACATGTCTCTCACTCACGAGCCTCACTTTCCACTTTCTTGTTAGTTTGAAGTCATCAAAATTTTTTCTGATAATTTTCATAAGTGGTTGTCTCCATTGAAATTTACCAAAAAGAGCAAATTTGAATTTGTCAGTCAGAGTTGAAATTTCTGACGTGGATAAAAAAAGTGTTGCATTCTCACTTTTTTTGCTTGTATTCTTAATAAATGGACAGTTACATGTATCATCACGATGCTCCTTATAACTTGAAGGGAAGACAACCGCCGTCTCCCCCTGAGGATTACCCACCAGGTGGGCAAAGAAGATTTTGTCAGGTTCAATCGAAGAAGGAAGCTCCATCACCACCAAAGAAAGAGAAGGCCTGCAAGTCGGGCAGAAGGCAAAAAAGACGAACCAATAGAAAAAGGTGAGCAGAGAGTTCTATGGCTCTGCGAGAGGAGAGGAGTCGTAGCAGCAAGTCGTTGTTAGGGTCGTCGAGTCGTGCGAAAGAGGGGAACCGGAGGAGATGAGATTTGTTACGCTAGCCGCTACGGGTGAGGATCAATTGGCAAGCGAGCGTCGTCGACTACGGAAGAGACGACGCGAGCGAGCCACTACGGGTGAGGAGACGACGCGAGCAAGCCGCTATATATATATATATGTATGTATATATGTGAGTTTTGAATAACNAAGCCGCTATATATATATATATATATATATATAGTAGAGCTGAAACTAGAATTGTGTAGAGAAACATTTTTTGAAGGACCAACTCGGACATAATTATATTTCAATGCGGTCATTCTCATCAAATGTTATGTCAATGGCATCCACTACTTTTAGTAAACAAAATGAGCGTCAAATAATAAATGCATGGGAAAAAAAAAGTTGGACTATTTTTTAAAATGAAATTATTCCAAAATAAAAGACTTTCAGAGATCATGCAAAAAAAAAAAAAAGAGGAGAAAAGAAAAGTACTCACAAACTAGGCCCATGTTCATCATGACCAGCAATCAAAAGTGAGACTCCAAAAGGTCGTGACTGAAATGAATATAAGGAAGTTTGAGCAACCATATTGTACATGCTAACCAGGTTCAGAAAGAAAAGAAAGAAAATCCAAAATTTGATATCAGAATAATAAGAAACCATGATAAAGATTGTGTTCTGATTTCCAATTATGCTTCGGCATTCACCAGAAAGATTTTCATGAACAAAACAAAGTTTCTTCCAAGAGAAAAACAATGGGGGAAAATGCATAAGAAAATTTGCAACCTGAATAAGCACCTGTACGCCTAGCAAATCTAAAATGGCATTGGTAAAAGGGAAAAAAATTATGATAAAAAAATGATTTTTTTAGCCATAAAAAAGAGGTCATAAATGCAAGTTAGTTCACTCAAGGGAACTTGCACAATAATTGAGTAAAAATTAACTATCAACTTAAAAAGTACACAATCAGAAGCTTTGAGAAGTACCCTCACACACCTTCCACTATAATGGAAACTGAACAGTATCCACACAGGTCCGATAAACTCGTCATGACTCTTGCGGTATCACAAACTCCACCCAATGGACTCAAACGGCAATAGAGCCTCCCCTCAATGACACTCAAACAGCAATAGAGTCTTCCTTCCATCCATCCCTTTCTCCCACAACCACCCTGTCTCCTTTCTCCCAAAACCACCCTCTGTCTCCCTTTATCCCTTCCGCACCCCCAAACCTACCCCTCCCCTCTCTCCACAACCTTCCCGTTTGTCTCCCTTTCTCCCTTCCGCAAAGCCAAGCATTCCCCCACCCTCCTCTATGATACAGAACTTTTTATACAATGCTTTTTGCAAGCAGAAAACTAGCAAAATTGCTCTACCAAAAATATATCAAAAGCTCATTTTAGAATGTTTTCTACAAATATCTATTGTATAGAAATTACTCATTGTATATGTTTAAAGGACCAGTTTGGTACCTTCACTCTGTCATTATTTGGAAACTGAAATGTTACATGCAATTCCCATGAGTTAACACCATGATATTTTATTAAAATGCTTTTAACAAAATAAGGAAAACACAATTTAATTTTTTATTAGAATGCTGAATGCTTGCTTTAAGAAAAAACGTAAAATATAACTTTCCCCAACGCCACAACCCCTACTAAGCAGGCCAAATATATCACCACAATTTAAATTTAAATTTAAGGTTTTGAGCAAGAGGCAAGAAAACAAAACTTACACCTTAAAAAGTAGTTCCTCCCTCGATATGCAACTACAAAAAAAAATGGGAACAGTCTTAACAGAAAACTACCATGCTCCCATGGGAAGACTAATCATCATTTAACTAACCTCCATTACATTGCTCAAGCAAGAAGAAGAAAAGAAAAATCGCTTCAATACTATATTGCAAACACATGTTACAATGATTTTCCAACAATAGCTAACATTTATGTGGAAAAACAAAACAAAAATTATAACAATTAAAACAATGGACAACAAAACCGTATAAGGTGCCTCGGGCAACAAAAAAAAAACATCAATTTTTAAAATACAAGATAAAGAATCCGGAAGTTCGGTCAACATCATGAATGACTTGAAATGGTTTATTTTTCCAAAGAGGTTCATCCCTAAAGTAACTTTCAACCTAACACGGTATTAAAATAACATAGAATACTTCAAAGTAGCAAAACCTTAACAGCTATAAAAGGTCATCATATAAAAGGATATGATGGACCCCAAACAAGATTTACGAATATTATAACAAAACACAAATTTTGTAGATAATTATTTTGCTTCAAGATATATATAGTACTTGAAACTGGAATGGGAATGCTACTAACCATAGATTCTTCATCGCCCTCACCAAATCGAAGAGCAAGATCACAAAGTGCTTGGGTGGTGGACTCAACGCTCATGGCTTCACCATAGGAAAACCTGTGATTCTAACCAAAAAAAGAAAGATACACAATAAAAAGTCCAGTAAATGGCACATACATATGAAGGCAAACGGCTAGTGCCCAATTTCCATNATAAAAAGTACAGTAAATGGCACATACATATGAAGGCAAACTGCTAGTGCCCAATTTCCATTAAAATTTCACCTGAGTTTCAACTCGTGCATGTTCAACTAGTGTGCGGGCATCAGCTATCAAACCACTCATAGCACATCCAATGTGCTCGTCGATCTCCATTATTTTCTCCACACTGCTTGGCTCCTGAAAGTGATGGTGCTTGATCAGAAATATTTCAGCAAGGTCAAATATAAGAAAACAGAAATAAAATTTGCATCGGGTCATTTGACCATAACCAGTACACCAAGGTTTGTGAAGAAGATGAACAAGAAGAAAATAGAAGCCCCTAGCAACTATTGTACATAACTTTGAAAAGGTAATCTATCAAAAATAAACTTGGACGATCAACAAAAAAACAAAGTTTATATAAGTTGTCCTTTACCAAAATGTTCTCAATTTTTTGGTCCTGCTGTTTCTTAATGAAGCTTGGTTACATTGGCCGACCACTTTAAACTCCCATGAAGCCAAGTTGCAACATTTTCAAGGGAGCTTTCAGCGAGCATTAAGGGTTAAAGAAGAATGAAAATTTTAGCACAAAAATATGATTCATGCATCCATATTATGGCAAAGAATCTAATCTGCATGCGGGACTGCGGGAGATGACAGTTAGAGACCTATATAACTGCCATATGGTCTCTAATAAAAGTTTGTATCTGAATCTCAAGCACATAATAAAAGTTGGGTTAGTAGAGCAAAAGGTGATTTTAATACAAGTTATGATTATGATGCAATGTCAAGCCAATCCCCAAAGGCATGCAGTGTCCAGCAAATATGAATTAGACATAATCAAAACATGCACTGCATTAAAAATATATCAGAAATTAAAAAAAATATTAAAGAACACTTTGACATGCATACCAAATGACAGAAAATTTAGCATTTTTTGATTATTTTTAGAGGATTTGAACCATTGTCCTCAGAGAGCAAAGAGCAATCTACTTGAGATACCATTGCTACTAATAGAAATTTTACCTTACAACTGATTTTGGACATTTGAACTTTTGCTGAATTTCTTTTTATTTGTGAAATAATAGTGGTTGTTAGCTATGATTTGTAAGTTATGACAGAAGGAGAGCTATGACTTCACTCCTATTAGTTATATTTTATTAAGAAATCTATTAAAATTGTAAAATATTTATTTCCTTAATTTTTAATGTTTGCAAAATATAAAAGTTATTTAAATTTCAATTTCAATCCATTTTCATATACACATATTTCACTAATTATTGTCATGTATTCTCATCTTGAGGTGCTTAAATGTCAAGTTCATTTCAGTCAATCTAATACAATATATAATATAACTAAAGGAGGACATATACAATGCATGTAGCTCCTACCAATGGAAAGCCTAAGAGGAGGCTAATGCACACAACCTTACCTCTGCATTGTAGTGAGGTTGTTTTGTGATTCACATCCACGACCCACATGTCACAAAAACTAACCATTGCTTAAGGTTTACCGTCTACATGAAGTCAAAACATAGTGTATAAAGACCCTAAAACAAAACAGAATAATAATGAGCAAGGCATAAGCACAAATGCCTTGATGATATACATAATGCCCTCACTTACTTCTGACAAATATGTTGTTACGGCGTTTGAAGCCAAAGCATTTAAGTGTCCCATAAGAGCACGACTACAGTGGAGTTGGTGCCTAAGCGCCTGCTTTGGGAGCATATGCACCCACTATAGAGCAAGCGTTGTTTTTTTTCTCGAGAGACCGGCATCTATAGCGGGCGCTGTTCTTTTTCCCAAGAGACCGGCGCCCTTTTCTGGGTGTCGATACAAAGCGCTTGGCACATAGGCACCAAGTTTGGGAGCATAGGAACCAAGTTTGGGCGCCTAAGAGACTGGTGCAGTTAATACACGAAAAATTAATTTTTAAGCCAATTTTGAGCAAGTTTCTTGAAACTTGTTGTTTCTTCTCAATTCTTCAACGAGCATCCCGGTGAAGGTAAGGAGTGTCGAAGAGGTGGATTTTGGTGCTTCGGCATGATTTTTGAGTCGGATTGGAAATGAAAGATTGTTTGTGCAAGTTTTGTAAGTTTCTTAGTGTGAGTGTGGAGAAGAAACTTATGTGAATCCATTGTAAAACTTTCTGAATTATAAAGTGAAATTTGTGGTGGTGTGGCTCCATAGTTTTTTCCTGTTTTCAGGTCTTTTCACGTAAAATTCTCGTGTGTTTTTCTAGTTATTTTGATTGTGCTTAAATTTTTTTTGTTCCGGTTTTTTCGAATCCTGTGAACCTATTCCGAGGTGAAATTAGAAGATGACTCTTTCAAAATAGTTTTCTTAAGAAACTGGTATCAGAGCGGGATTTGATTCATGTGAGAACAATGACCGAGGAAGCAAGTTTCAAAGTGGAGAAGTTCAATGGGACGAAATTCGCTTTCAGGAAGATGCAGGTGAAAAATTTGTTGTATCAGAAAAAATTATATTTGTCATTACAAGGAATCACAAGGAAGCCTGAGTATATGCCTATGGAGGAATGGAAAGTGTTGGATCGAACGACACTAGGTTAGATCAGGTTGACACTTTTCTCATATGTTGCATTCAACATTTTGAATAAGAAAACTATCATCGATCTCAAGTCGGCATTGGCCAAGATGTAAAAAACATTCTGCTTCCAATACGGTTTTCTTATGAAGAAGTTGTTCAACATGAGGATGGCAGAAGACATTTCAGTTTTCTATGACAAGTCAGTTGTGTTATGTATAGATCAAGTTTGATAATGAGATCAGAGCACTAGTGATACTATCTTCATTGTCGAATAAATGGAATGGCTTGGTAGCGACAATAATTAATTCTTCAGGGACTTCGAAGTAGAGATTCGATGATATCGTTGGTCTGATGTTGAATGAAGAAGTTTGTAGAAAAGTAAATAAAGCTAAATCTTCAGGTTCCGCGTTGATTGTTGATAACGAGAGAAAGAATCTAGGCAGGAATACAGGCAAATACAAATCCAACTCCAAGAAAGGAAAAACCAAGTCAAGTAGAGGAGAATGTTGGAACTGCAATAAGAAAGGCATTTTAAGAAGGATTGCAAAGCTCTCAGGAAAACAGGTGGTAGAGGATAGGAAAGTAGTCTTTCTACTAATGCTTCCATATGTGAAATCCAAAGTAATTTCCTGGGGTTATCGCTAGCCAGTACTAAATCCTGGATAGTGGATTCAGGTGCTCTTTCACGATTGGAGTTATTTAAAAACTACACTCAGAGTGATCTATGGAAGGTTTATCTGGGAGAAAACAAAGCTTGCAGTATAGTTGGAAAGGGTGATGTTGATATCAAGATGTTGTGCGGAGCGGTCTGGAAGCTTACTGAAGTCACATATATTCCTAGTATGAAGGGAAATCTTATCTTTGTGAGCCAGCTAGCAAGGTCAGGATTCGTGACTACTTTCACAGATAATTTGTGGAAGGAGAGCATGGGTAAATTGGTGATGGCTCGAGGAAACATTGAAGGCACCCTTTATATGATCAATGAAAGGGTTGATTTCATTGATGTGGCTGGAACCAAAGTGGATGCAGGTCTGTGGCACCGTAGGTTTTGCTATATGAACGAGAAATGTGTGAAGTCCCTACTTTCAAAGAATAAGCTTCAGGGTTTGAAATCAGTTGATATGGATTTCTGTGAAGATTGTATTTATAGCAAGCAGAAAGTCTCTTTTCCAAGAGCGGGCCAGTAGTGAAATTAAAGAAACTTGAGTTAGTGCGTACTGACTTATGGGGTCCTACTCCAGTTTTATCCATTGGAGATTCTCGTTATTTTCTCACATTCATTAATGAATACATAAGAAAGAGATGGGTTTATTTCTCAAAGCAGAAATCTGACATATTTGAAGTCTTTAAGAAATGGAAGGTTATGGTAGAAAATGAGACAAGATTGAAGCTGAAGCGTCTCGGATTAAATAAAGGGAGTGGATACCGCGATCAAAAGCTCGGGAATTTTTTTATTGCAAAGGGGGGCAGGCATGAGTTCACTGTCCCAAGGCAATGCCGCAAAACGGTGTAGTTGAGTGCATGAACAGAACAATCACGGAGCGTGCTAGGAGCATGAGACTCCATGCAGGCTTGTCAAAATAGTTTTCGACTGAAGCAGTAAACACTGCAGTTTACCGATCAACCATAGTCCATCGGAATCTTTGGAGGAAGGCTTACCTGAAGAAAACTTGAGTGACAAAAAATGTATGCCAATCTCATTTAAGAGTATTTGGGTATTCTACATGTGTGTATATTGATGCAGGGTGTCCAGGACCAAGCTTGGCTCAATATTTGTCAAGAGCACCTTCATTTGATATGTGAGTTTGAGTACAAGTTCTGGGATTATCAGCATTCGAAATTCATGAGAACAAGGATGTCACTTTCAACGAAATGGAGATGAACAAAATATGATCAAAACTCAGGAGGAAAGAGTGGTATGCATAAAGATCTTCTCCCCGGTGGTGAAGATGACGACTGTCAGGATTATGTTGAGTCTAGTAGCAGAGGAAGAACTACATATGGAGCAGATTGATGTAAAAAGAACTTTCTTATATGGAGATTTGGAGGAGAAATACATGGAGCAACCACAGGGTTATAAGGTTCCAAGCAAGGAAGGTTTGATCTGCAGATTCAAGAAGAGCATCTATGGCTTGAAGCAAGTCACGAGACAGTGATACAAGAGATTGGACAAGTTAATGTCAAACAATGGGCATATGAAGTGTCAGGCAGACTATTGTTGCTTCATCAAACACTTCAGTAAATATTATTTTCTGCTTATTTTATATGTGGATGACATGATGATTACATACACGGATATGGAGAAAATCGGGGAGTTGAAGAATCACTTATCAAATAAGTTCAAGATGGATTTAGGTCCAGCTAGGAAGATCCTAGGGATGAGAATCAGCAGGGACAAGAGTACAAAAACACAAAAGTTGTCTCAGGTAAAGTATGTTGAGAAAATCCTAAATAGGTTCAACATAAGGGAGGCGAACCAATTTGTACTCCCTTATGTAATCAGTTCAAACCATATAAGGAGCTATCGCCAAACTCTGAAGCAGAGCAAGCACGGATGGAGAGACTCTGTATGCTTCAGCAGTTGGAAGTTTGATGTATGCGATGATTTGTATCAGGTTGGATATTGCATATGAAGTGGGAGTAGCAGCAGATACATAGGCAATCCAGGCAGACATCATTGGGAGGCAGTAAAGTGGATTCTGAAGCATTTGATAAAAAAAATCAACAAGGCACTTTGTTATAAAAATGCAGAGATCAGTCTACAGAGATTTGTAGATTCAGAACTGGCAGGAGATGTGAACAGTAAGAGAAGTGCAACGAGATACATCTTTACATTGGGAAACACAACAATGAGTTGGGTTTTCATGTTGCAGAAGATCGCTGCACTTTTAACTACAGAGGTCGAATATGTTGTATTACTAATGCTTTCAAAGAAATGATTTAGCAACATAATTTAATGGCAGAATTGGGAAAGGAGCAAGGCATAAGTGTAATTCATCTTATTAGGAACGTTGTTTTTCATGCCAGAATGAAACACATCCAGCTCAGATATCATTTCATTCAATCTCTTCTAAAAGATGGGCAGTTATTTCTGAACAAGATAAATACAACTAAAAATCCTGCAGATACGTTGCCGAAGGTGGTGACTGTTGAGAAACCGAAGTTGTGTTTGGCTTCAGTTGGATTTCATGAAGGTTGAGACCAGGGTGAGCCACACAACAGTACATCTCAATGGAGACGATTCAGATGAGATGCAGTTACAGAGTACTGGTGCTCAGTGCTTTGTCTCCAAGTGGGAGATTATTACGGTGTGTGGAGTTAAAGCGTTTAAGCAACATTTAAGGCTGTCGCTTAGACGCCAGCCATGGGCGCTCAAGCGCCCCATAAGGGCGCGACTACAGTGGAGTTGGCACTTAAGCGCCGGCTTTGGGCTCATACGCGCCCGCTATAGAGTAGGCGATGCTCATTTTCCCTAAAAACCAGCCTATAGGCGTTGGTACAGAGTGCTTGGCGTTTAGGCACTAAGTTTGGGTGCCTAAGCGCCCAGTGCAGTTAATACAAGAAAAATTAGTTTTTAAGCCAATTTTGAGCAGGTTTCTTCAAACTTGTTGTTCCTTTCTTTTGAATTCTTCGACAAGCATCCCGGTGAAGGTGACGAGCGTCGACGAGTTGAATTTTGATGAATTAGCGTGATTTTTGCATCAGATTGGAAAAGGAAGATTGTTGGTGCAAATTTTGTAAGTTTCTTCATATATGGAGAAGAAACTTGTGTGTCATTTTTAAAACTTTATGAATTACATAGTGAAATTAGTGATAGTGTGGCTTCATGGTTTTTTCCCATTTTTTTTTGTTTTTCAATGTAAAATTCCTATGTGTTTTTCTGATTGTTTTGATTGTGTTTTCTTAAATTTTTTTGTTCCAATTTTTCTCAGATCCTGGGATCCTATTCCACAGTGAAATTAGAAGGTGACTCTTTCGAAGTAGTTTCCTTTACATGTCTCACCACTAACCTCTATGTTTTCCGTCCAAGATGATGGATATAATCAAAAAGACTTGTTTGCCGGTGAACTAAATATATAAGGGATCATCAACGAGCTCCTCTTCCTCTTTGGCAAAAAAAAAAATATTATAGGTTTAGCATGATGTTGTAAATCATGGAGAGGATTAGTTAGGGAAGAAAGCTGAATAATCTCATTGGAGGTGATGTTGGCTTTGTGGTTAGTGAGATCAATGACATTGAGGAGGGAGTAGAATAAATGGAAGATGTCAATCATAAAATGCACAAAAGCATCTATCGTATTCACCAATCAATCAATTGTCTTTGTTGTAGAAAAAATGGAAAATGTCAATTAAACAATGCATGCAACCTCCAAGAGGAGTAGTCACCGAAAAGTAACTGTGTTTATCACTAGAAGCGACAACACAATGGATAGCTTTCATGAGGAACTCCGACATCTTTAGGCTTTTGATGGCCAACAATCAAGGCCCTTTAAGAACTATTTTCTCTTTAAAATTTGGAGAAGATAAAAGCTAAAGATTAGCATGAATAGACAAGGGAGGATGAAGAAGAAAATAATGAAGGTGATAGAGAATTGTAGCTGAAGGAGAAATGGAAGTAGGGCATTTTGGAAAGAAAAATTAGCTTTTAGAGAGAATTAAAAAAATGCTGCAATAAGCAACCCATATAATGGATTCTAACAGGAACAGGAATATTTCCATCATCTTGGTTAAAAAAACACAATGGTAGCGCCTTAGTCAAAAATATTTAGGGTATGTATATAGACAAATAAAGCAACATTAGAGTTTTCATCATTACGATAAAATGATATTGTACTAAGAACCACATAAGAGGGGATAATTTCAATTTGGTGGGACAACATTCAAATTTGGCAAACCAATGCAAAGAAAAAGCTGCCACCTTAAAGCCAATCTAGAGAAAAGAAAGTAGGGTCATATTTGTTTACAAAGCTACAACTAGAAAACAGTTGTGGAATTTTCCTAATAATAAAGTGGGCTGAGCAGTTAGGGAACACAAGTTCTACAAAAACAGCAAAACTTGATTTGGATAAAAAATTGTTGCTTGGTTACTTTCACTTTCCAATTGGAGTACCACTACTTACAAAACAACAACAATAATAACAAGTCTTTATCTCACGAAGTGGGTCTGCTACATGAATCCTTTTTCTCCATTGAGTTCTATTGAATGTCATACTTAAATTTAATTATAATAAATAAAGATCATTTTTTATACAACATGCCTATATTTTTTTAGGTCTACCTCTACCTTTGTTAACATAAGTCAAATCTAAAACATATAATCTCCTGACTGGGTTATCAGATGATCAACATTTAATGTGACCAAACCATCTAGGACGACTCTCTCTAATTTTGTCTTCCACTGGAGCTACACCAACTCTTTCACGGATATATTCATTTCATGTCTCTCTCAAGTGTAAAGTCACTCGTCCACCAAAGCATCCTAATCTCAACAACATTTCACTCAGATTTATGGTTCTCTTTTATAGGACAACATTCTACACTATAAAGCATTACAGGTCTCACCACCATCTTATAAAATTATCCTTTAAACCTAAGCGATAGTTTTCTATCACACAATAGGCCTGATGAATTCCTCCACTTCAACTATCCAATTTGAATTTTATTAATAATATCCCCATCTATAACGTCATCACTTTGAACAATAAACCCGCGATATCTAAAACGTTCACTTTTTTTTTAATATTTGATCACACATTGTTATAATCCCGCCACTGGATCTACTACTACTAAAATTTCATTTCAAGTATTCAATTTTAAATCTACTCAAATGAAAACCTTTAGACTCTAAAGTTGACCTCCATTCTTCAAATTTTTCATAAACACTTTCTCTGGTCTTATCCACAAAACGAATATCATCAACGAAAAGCATACACTAAGGTACATCCTCTTGTAAATGTCCGGTAACAACATTCATAACTAAAGTGAAAAGATATGGGTTTAAAGCCGATTCCTGATGTAATCCAACTGAAATAGGAAAATACTTGGTCAATCCTCGTGTTCGAACACAAGTGCAACTCTAATATACAAAAATTTAATGATTTAAATATAAGTCATATCAATACATTTCTTTTCTAGAACTCTTCAAAATACTTCTCTTAAAGCCTTATCATAAACCTTTTTTCTAAATCAATAAAAATCATATGTAGATCCTCTAACTCACTTTGTAGTTCTCCATCAAGCATCTCAATAAATGTGTAGCTTCCATAGTAGACTTGCCCGATATAAATTCAAACTGATTTTGAGAAATCTTTGTATCACATCTTAACCGATGTTAAATTACTCTCTCCCATAATTTTAATGCATTTTAACTTAATTCCTTTATAATTTGCACACTCTTATGCTTCTTCTTTATTCTTAAAAACAGGGACCAAAATAGACTTCATCCACTCCTCAAACATCTTTTAATTTTTAAAATTATATTAAAAATTTTAATAAGCTAATAAATTCTTATATCACCTAAACATTTCCATATTTTTATTGGGATGCCATCATGTACTACTAATTTTCTACCCTTCATTTTTTTAGCATTTTACTAATAGCTAAAATATTTTTTTTCTTTTATTTTCTCTATAATTTGTACTCTTGTGCATCCTCTTTATTTTTAAAATAGGGAGCAAAATACTCTTCCTCAACTCCTCAAATATCTTTTTAATTTTTAAAATAATATAAAAAAGTTTAGTAAGCTAAAAATTTTCAAATCACCTAAACATTTCATACTTATATTGAGATACCATCAGATCCTACTGATTTTCTATTCTTTATTTTTTAATATTTTTTATTCTTTTAAATCTCATTAGTTCATAATTTAAAAAAATCAATAATTTAAGAGAGAAAAAAATATCAATAGCAGATTTCAATTATTAATAAAATATTTTTTTTCAAGAAGAAATTATAGCGTCTATCCAAAAAGAGTGTATTAGATGACTGTAATATAAATTATGACATGAATGAAGTTAAACTTCATAAGATCCACGAAACATTATTATAGTTTGGATAGTACGGTGGCTTTGATTTTCTATGGAAGCAAACCAAAACCACTAAACTCAACCAACACACAAAAATTCTAGATTAATGGGGAAGGTTTGGCTGATGTTTTAGAACTCGATGTGTTTCACAATAGCCATGACTCGATAACCCATTGTTGTCAAATATATACATTACTAAATCATACATTATAGACTTGAGAAAAACTTTATAATTCTTATCTTATCATTTTGAAATGCCTTTGTCACTCTCCCCTCTTGGATGGCATAAACATATGAGTAGTGTGCCAAAATATACCTGGTGATGACAACGTAAATTCCTACATTACTGAAGTTAACTTTGGCAAAATTTGCCTAAGAATGTGATAGTTCTAATAATGTGCAGTGGCTCCGATTTTCTATGAAAATACAATAAATATTAGGTTTTGCTATTAAAAATAAAGATAAATGATTTAGGATCAATTAGCTCAACAAACTACTTTAAAATCCTAAACTAATGAAGAAGTAAAACTAATGCTTTATAGCCAAAAGTGCATCCAACACGCATGACTCAATTATCCACCATAACCAAATGCCCTTTATAGACTTACAAGAAACATTACATTTGTTATCTTGTGAATTTGATTGTCCTCTGCCAGTATCCCCCCTTCAATGGCCAGTTGTACCACAAAGGATTCAAACTAAAACCAAATTAATATAGGACCAATTTGGGCAAACAACTTCCTCAAAAGACTAAATTAATGCCAAAAGTGCGACTAAGGCTTTATGGTTAATTATCCCGTCATGCTATCCACAAGTGCCCTACAACACAAAAACTCAGTCATACTCAATGCAGATCCATAACTCAACTATCCCATGGACTTGTGGAGACATGACAATTGCTATCATTGTCCTCTCAACAATCCTCTATCATTCTCCTCTTTTGGATCCTCAAGTTAGCAACCAAGGATTTGACCCATGATTCGTGCTCTAATACCAATTTGACATAGGAACACTTTGCACAACAAACTATCCCACAATATATGAGCCCGAATTAATAGCGAAGGCACAACTCGACTTCATAATGTATGGTCCAAACACACTAGATGCGCAATTGTGTTGACTCAATCATTCAACTTGGTTGACAACAAGTGCATGACGTAATCAAGCACCATTAACTTTTGGATGCATGACACTTGTAATCATTTCCTCTTAGCATTTCTGACATTCTCCCAATAAAAGTCTATTTGCATCATCAATGAATAAAAAGTAAAATAACATAAATCAATAAAAAATATGATACACCACATAATTCTCTTTTATAAATTATCAATATAAATTGTATAATTAAAAATACCTTAACCTAGAATTTTCCACTAAATGCATCACATGATGAAGTACAATATCATACAATTTACATAAGAAGCTTGATTGTTTCAAAAGAATAAATAAAAATTTATTAATAGCAAAAGAAATATAAAGTACCATTTGCATTAGCCATCACGGTCAATAACAAAATAAAAATGAATATTGCTAATAACAAACTAAGCTTATCAATATAATAAGCTCTATTTTGATAAGAAAATAATACAAAATGCCAAAACATAAGAGAAAATTAAAATTATGGTTGGAGGAGTAAGGCTAAAGGCTTAGAGCTATCGACATTAACCACAACCTAAGAACAAATGAAAATATTTGAACGCTTGCACTGCAAGTACAAAACTCTCTTCCTCTATTCCAAACTTTCAAATGTCAGAATGCAATCTAAATAAAATTTCAAATAGAAAGAAAGAAGTCAAAGCTTTTAAGATCATCATCAATGCCTACTGGTTCATCATCAAATCATATGCAATTGTCAACATCACATTAATTATATACATCAATGACCTATATATGAAAGAATTTATCCTATTTAAAAACATAAAGCAATATCATCATACTTTAACTAACATGGATCACCATATTCCACATTATGATCGAGGCCAAATTCTAATTGAACCAATCCAATTATCATGAAAGTAACTCATCGTTGTCATCATCATCACCATCACCGCCCTTATCCTAACTATTTGCAGTCGACATTATGAATCCTCACTTTCAATCTTACATGTTAAGTGTTCTTTAAGGCGTTAACATATTCTAGCAAATCCTACACATACCTCAACCCATCTGTAAATCAACATATAAATCAGCAAAATTCAGCCGAGAGCTATAAAGTTACAGAAATATCCAATGATAAACAACATTGATCCAGAAACGGATACCAGTAGAGGTGAAGTCACGCGCTTCTCAACCGCAAGCACGACCCCTTCCTTTGTCTTTATTCCAATTGCTGTCGAACCAAGCTAAAATATGTACCATGCAACAATATTCAAAAACAATATCCTTCCGAGACAAATTCGTGATAATAAGACTTCTAGAGAAAAAAAGATCCTACCTTTATAGCCTCTATGGCGTACTCAACCTGAAACAGCCTCCCTTCAGGCGAGAAGGTGTTGACCCCTCGATCATACTCAGTCCTTGAAACAAACCCATAGATCATGAAAAAGCTCAACTCCAGAAACAAATTTTGAAGGAGATGAAAGATAGAATCGAAGAGAGTTCACCTTGTGAGAAACATCCTCAAGATCTGCAGAAACCCCGACCTCCAATCCTAGGCACGCCGAAGGGAATACCTCCGTTCAAGAGTTCGGTAACTGATGAGCGAGGAAGTGGAGTAGGGAGGAAGAAAGGAGAAAAGGACTAATGGCGGACGGATCCAAGAATGCGGAGGGGTTTTGTGGTTCGGTGTTGTTAGAAGACAAGTTGTGTGTTTTTAATCCGTAGCAATCTGGCACGAAAAAATATTACCTCAGGCGCGCATATAAAATCACAAATAGATCTTGGTGTGAACTTAACAAATGAATTTACACATGCACATTAACACCAGTACAATTAGGATGATTATCTCATTGTTTTCATACAAAATATAATTTGTTAGCTTCAATGAATCTCGAATTTTTCTTTTATTTTTTTAAAGGTTGAGCACTCAACTTTGATTTTTTTGGGATATTTTATTTTTTTTTCAAACCAATATTCTTCAAATTCGAGCAAGATTTATAAGATTTGTAAATATTAACCTATAAATTTAAGTGTCTATTGCATGATCTATGATTGAGTTAATGTATTTTGATAAGAAAAATTTTAGTTTGACAATTAATAATTTTGTAAACATCAATAATGTAGCTCTCTAGTATATTTATGTGCCTAATATAATTGCTTGATTTCACATGTTTTATGTGTGTGGATTTGGAATCTGTTATGGCAGATCACTCACTTATTTTTTTGGAAAATAAGGGTCACACTTAACTTTATTTAATAGAAAATTAGTTACAAAGTGAAAAGATCACCAAAACTTCTAATAAAATATACAACTCAGCACAAAGAAAAAAATATAACTCTCAAAATGACAAAACTAAGAAAAGATCACACAATCATGACAAAACTAACATGAAAGACATGTTCCAATGAGAACAACCCCCAAAAGAAATTTCAAAAACTAATACTTAACCTAAGACAAAAAATTTTATGATCCAACAAGAAGGGGGCGATTTTCGCAGCTATAAAAAAGGCTCTAATCATAAAAGGAACCGTTCAAAATTTCATTTTTAGGACAAGATGCAGAGAATAATCCATAAAAAGATTCATCTAAGCCAATTTATTGTAAAGATAACAAACTACTCCAAAAGCTCACAAAACAATAAACAAGTAATAAAGAGAGAAAATTAGCTCGGAACTTACCTGGCCATAGAAAACATTGGAACATTATTCAAACACAAAGAAAAATATCTAAGCAAATCAAAACAAAAAGATTATGAAGTATTTCTAAATTGATAAGTAAATGTGATTACGAAGCATAGTACTCCGTTCAAAAAATAGAAGCAAATCATAACACAAGAGGAAGATAAACAAATATACATATTCAATCATATTGGTTATGTTTCATTGTGTCCATTGGCATTCAAACAAAAAGGTGATTATGGTATTTCATTCTATAATAACATAAAACACAAATATTATTAAAAATAATTCATCTATAATAGAGAATATCATAAGCTTTTAAACCTTTATGAATAATTTTCTAAATATAATAAGTCAATTTAATAGCATAATCGTTAAACCAAACAATTTTATAACAATTCACACTAAGACTTAAATAAATATTTTCTTAAACCATAGTAAAAAATAGATAAAAATTTGGGACAAAACCTCAAAAAATTTTATATAAAAATTTGTTATATAATTTATCATAATTTTCCCAGAAACAATAAATAACATGATAATCCAAAGTATAAACATTTTATGACTTAAAAAAAAAATTAGAAAAAGAATTAGTCTAATTAAAAGTGTATAAAACCCTAAATAAAAGGTACATAATAATATTATTTTGTTGATTTTTAAACAAGCTATAAGAATGATATGTATTATTAAGTTCAATAAGAACAATCATAGAAATGCAATTATTAAAATCAGAAAATTTACTAAGCAAAAGAGGTAAAGCACCCATTTTATCATCGATGTTATGAATAAAGTTAAAGTTTCAAATAAGAATCTAAAAACCACTCATACCATTAACAATAAAAACGATTCAATTTCAAAGATCTTTTTCTAACAACAATACTGTTATCAGCACAAATCACAGTAATAAAAAATTAATAAAATAATCAGAAGTAATTTGCCAATTAATAAACTAACGACGGATACTAATAGTAGAGAAATGTAAAACAACTTGGTTCCATTTTATCTAAGTTCTGTCGTTATCATCATGTCTAAAATGATCCAAATAGTCTTCATTAGAAAAAAAAAATNGGCGGGAAGAGTTGGTTGATTCCTGATACTTTGAGTATTACTATAAATATTCCTAGCCAAGGATGTTCAAGTTGAGTAGCAGTAAAATTGTCAGAACCACTAACCATAGGAACCAAAGCATTGCAACTCAGTTTAGAGATAACTTCATTATTCTTAATAGAAGGCAAAAAAAAAAGACACAACAACAAATACATTACTATTATAAGTAATATAAAAAAATAGTTAAGATTAAGGGGTTAATTAGTAACGGGAACAATAATAACATTAGAGTTAATATATAGTGAAAATGTTTAGCAACATTAACATATTTACTTATGTTTATTTGAAATGCATGCAAAATTGTTATTCTTTTTAACATTCCTGCCTCTAAAAATAGGAATAATGGCAAAGAAAGGCTGAAATGAAGATTCAGGGCGAGTAGAGAGATTATGAGAATATATTTTGCAAATAGCAGACTTCCATTCATATACAACAGGAATAATAACTTTTTCACATTTAACCAAAGAAGTAATAGAATTGAGAAGGGGATAATCAACGTTAATTTGAACATTAATCATAGCAAAAGTTTACCGAGCAACTTTTGCAGTTAGAAACTGCTAAATAAATTTTGAGATCTCTAGCAATATTGAAAATACTATTCTTCAACCAATAGTAAAGTGGAAGGTTAAGTAATTTTATCCATATGAGAACTTCATAAAAATCACATCTACTAGATTAAAAATCAGGTGATCATTTCTTGAAAATAAATGATTTAACACCAACAATTCAAAAACTATGCAAAAGCATCTTTTCAAAATCTTCCAAACAGGGAAAACTTAAAAAAGAAAAATTCTTTAGATAGAGAAATAAGATCAAGAGACCCTTTTAATTTGTAGATCTTACCAATAATTTGAAAGAGATTTCCACAGAATAATCTTTTACCTAAGGCAAAACCCACAAGAGCAAGATTCCATGATTTTAAGCATTCCTCAACTTCTAAGTGTGAGAAAGTTATTTTTTCATCTCACAAAACACATAAAAAAGAATAAATTCACAATAATTTAAAATATTAGAAGATATCAACTTATTTCAAGCTCAAGGAATCACAAAACACCGAAAGAAGAGAAGAAAAACTAGGATTTCTTCCTAGAGAGACTCTGTTGACAAAACTCTAACAGAACCTAATAAACTTCTCCCAAGAACCTAGAACACTCCCTCCCCATTTTTAATTGTTCTGGATTTGATTTTGAGATAACACACATAATTCATTTGTAAAATGTTATACTTTAAAAATATAATTTTGAAGGATAATTAAAAATTATCATGTTTTACATTTAATTAATATGCAACTTGGCTCGAATGTGTATCACATAAACTAAAAATAACAACAAAAAAATAAAAAAAATAAAATAGAAAAAGTTCAAATTTAACAAATGAGCCCACTTTGAAATCAAAACTAGAATAAACTCAATCATCATGTTTGACTCTAAATTAGATGTTGACCAATGAATTTGGACATGGTAAAGCAACTAATTGGGTATTTTCTTCAATCTGAGCGACAATCGCCAAGATCGAACGGTGCTCCTTCTCCGAGTCTCATTAAGTGCCGTTGCGGTCAAACCTATGTATTTGCCCAATCCTTCTTATTTATACCCGCAGTTATTTCTCGGCATTCTCCCGTCACCCCTTTCCCCTGCCGCAAGAAATCGGTGTTGAAGCAGGAGTAGAGCAGGAAAGGGCTTGATCCCTAATCTAGGTTTTTCAATTCTCAAATTGCACTTTTCACCCTTAATATCCTGAGGAAAATTGAAGGATGACATCCGAGGAGACGGTGAAGGAGCAGCTGCTTGGGCTGCGGACAAAGCTTGCGAAGAAGCAGACTTTCGAGGAGGCAGTATCCTCGATCGCGTTTCTTCTGCGAGACCGTTACACCTCCGCCTCCCCTTCGCTTCGTCAATTGGTAAATTCGGTGCCTTTGTTTTAAAAAGATCGTCTTCATTTGGATTTTTTTTTCCTGCATCTTTCTCTCATTAATTGTTTTTACAGTATAAAATTTTCCTTTTATGATCTGATTTGATGGATACAAGAAACTCCTGGGATTGTATTAGATGGCTGTGTTCTTATATTTGATTAGATTTTCATTTATAGTAGAGTTTTGATAGCTGATTAAATTGAATTTGATGAAAGTTCGTTTTTATCCTGATTTCTTATGTTGACTCTGGCCTCTCATTGCAACTCTGTATTGAAGGATGGTTTTAGGAAACAAAGGTCCGGCGGTTTTTAAACTATGAGTTGGCGAAAAACTCCTTGTCATTATGATCAGTTGTCTTTTCTGAACCATCTGAGGCGATCTTTTGAATCTTCCTTCGTTTATTCTTGTTGAGATTTAAATGAGATATTAAATTATTGATTTATATTACATTTTTTTTTTTGCATAACTATCCGCTAGCCCTGTTTTCTTTGTTTTTCTCAATTTCTTTCGTATTCATTTCACAGAAAAAAATTTATTTATACACCGTGTTGTTACATCTTCGAACTTCCTTTTTTGATCATCTTCTCGTCAGCAGCTGTTACTCCTGCATCTATAGCTTCAATAGGTCCATACCATGCATATTCTTTACTTTCTCGCCTCTTCGACATGCCACTTAGCTGTTTGTATTCTTAGATACATATGGGGTGATTGGTATAATTTCAAATTTTGACTTGGTCATGAATGGGCTCATTGTTATTCCCCTGGGGATCAGTAAAGCAAAATTATTCTACTTTAATTTATGTAAAACTAGCAAAACTTTCATGGTATTTTCTCCTTGTTTAGTACTTTTGAGACACTTCTTTGCTTTAATCCTCCAACTTCAAATATATCAATTATGCTTTATTTTAACCCTATCGGTGTTATCAAAGCGCAAACCGCACTGTGATGCGCAAGGCTTTATTTTTGCTTCAAAGTACAAAGCACAAAGCGAAGCAGCACTTTTATTGATCAAAGCACCAATACATTTTATAAAACTATTAATGCATAACAATTTTCATTATTAATTATAAAATATAAAGTATAACTTAAATGTTAATGTAAAATAAAAAAGAATGTGGCACAATACTTAACTTGAAGGCAAACATTAAGAGAGAATGTTTATTTGTTTTCAAAATAAAATATTTTAAGTAAAATATTAATTAAAAATTGCTTTAAAACCTAATCTTTTTTTTTGTTTACCCTCACTACCAAAAAAGGGGTACGCACATACTAACCACTCAATTCCTATGTATTTGCAATCTTACATATCTAACATCTAAATGCAATATGTAAAAATTGAAGTTTAAGTGTTGGATATGTAAATACATAGGAACCGAGAGGCATGATTGGCTAAATTGAAGCCAAAGCCAAAGTCGAAGGAAGACCTTAGCGTTCAAAACACACTTCGAAATCTAGGCTGGAGGCGAAGACGATGCTCGACTCCCTTTCGCTCCTCAAACTCTCAAACATGATTGTCTACTCCTTGCGCTCCTTCGAACACCAGATCAAAGCCTTTATTTCTCTCTTTAAGACGTGAAAAGGATCAACTGACTTAAACACTTCGAAGAGCACTTCGGTGAAGTGAAGTGGGCGTTAAGCGTTTCGCTTCACTTTGCGCATGTAGTGCGCTTTAAAAATATTGACCCCTATTTATAGAATAAATTCAATGTATTCAAATGTATTATATTTTTGTTTTACTTTATCTTCCTACCAAATATTGCAATTAATTTCATATCCACCACAATTAAATATTTTTTACGCGCGCGTGCACGCGCCCGCACACACACACACACAGATATATATATATATATATATATATATATATANTGTGTGTGTGTGTGTGTGTGTGTGTGTGTGTGTAGATGTAACGCCGATTGGGGGTCTGGTTAGCTTTGTCGTTTGCGCCCGACTGCTTGGTTTTCTTCTGTTTCGGCGCTGCTCCTGCTTCTGCACCCGACGGCTCCTCTACCTTTCAGTAATCTCGCAGCAGTTTTAGTGCCAACAACCTTTGATGGCGTTTCCTTTTTCTCTGGCAAAGCCGGACAAAGTCTCTTTTGCCCATGTGGTGGGTAACCCTCAAGTGGAGTTCGCGGTGGTATTCTTCTCAAGTTATAAGGAACTCGTAAAGGTACAAATGATTATCATTTTATTAAGAAGGGAAGTAGGAAAAGTGGAAAAAAAACAATCTTTTTCTCTGAAATAGAAATTTCACCGTGGCTGGANAGTCCGCGGTGGTATTCTTCTCAAGTTATAAGGAACTCGTAAAGGTACAAATGATTATCATTTTATTAAGAAAGGAAGTAGGAAAGGTGGAAAAAAAAACAATCTTTTTCTCTGAAATAGAAATTTCACCGTGGTTGGAAAATTTAAGTTTGCTCTTATTGAAAAATTTCAGTGGGGACACCCTCCTATGTATGTTATCAGAAAGAGTGTTGATGATCTTAAGTTAGTAGTTAAGTGGAAAGTGAAACTCATGGATGAAAGACATATGTTGATCCAGCTAACGTGACTGAAGACTACACCAGAATTTTCTCCAAAAAATATCTTAATAACAAAGACAAATCAATGAAGTTACTCAAGTGGTCTCCTAATTTCGACCCAAATCATGAAACTTCCACTGTATCAATATGATTTAGTTTACCTGGTCTCAAGCTGTATTTTTTTACCATCAGGTTCTTTACTCTATTGGGGTCATCTTTGGAGATCATTTGAAACTAGATCTGCCTACTTTCAACCTAACCAGACCCTCGGTGACCAGAATTCTTGTGGAAAGGGATGTTACTTTACCTGATGTTACTCGAGCCTGGCTAGGCGCAACCCATAATGGTTATTGACAACAAATCGTCATGTAACACAAACCCCTATATTGTACCCACTGTAAGATGTTTAGTCATATCTTTGCTAAATGCCACAAGCTTTATCCTAATTTGAAATCTAAGGTTCAAGTGAATAAGGAAGTGTCCTAACCCCACTGCTGTGGACATTTTAGTTCCACATGAGGAGGATACTACTAGACAGGAAGTGTCTGTTGCCCCTGAGGACCCCCCCATGACATTACTGTTATTGTTACTGCGAGTGATGCGGTGCTGACACCTACAAACTCCATAGAAAACAATACTGCTGGATTATTACCTATAAATGATAGTGTTCAAACTGATTATCAAGAGAGCCTTGCAGCTCCACTTCTTCAAGAAGTATTTGGTGTTGAGGCAACTCATACTTCACATATTCTAGAACATATTGTGGGCACTACTGTTGCCATTCCTTCTGCTTTAGCTTTACCCCATTAGACTGATTCTTCGGAGGAGGAATGACAGATTTATACTTCTAGGAGGAATAAAAAGAATGGAGATCTATTAGAGCTCAAAAGTTTTATGGATGATACTTTGGTTACTACGGGTAATGGTCAATACCTTATCAATCTGCTAGCTGGATCCCTACCGAGAACTAGAGCTAGAGGTAAGACTAGATTGAGATGACTCACACTTTTTCAGCGCCCGGGTGGTTTTTTGGGTTTTTTTGATTTCTATATGTACCAATCTTTTACTTTTTTTGGTGTGTGTTGTACCGTGTGGGTTAGGTGTTTAGGCCAACCCATACAGTCCTATATGTACCTTTTTCNTGATTTAGTTTACCTGGTCTCAAGCTGTATTTTTTTACCATCAGGTTCTTTACTCTATTGGGGTCATCTTTGGNTGATTTAGTTTACCTGGTCTCAAGCTGTATTTTTTTACCATCAGGTTCTTTACTCTATTGGGGTCATCTTTGAAGATCATTTGAAACTAGATCTGCCTACTTTCAACCTAACCAGACCCTCGGTGACCAGAATTCTTGTGGAAAGGGATGTTACTTTACCTGATGTTACTCGAGCCTGGCTAGGCGCAACCCATAATGGTTATTGACAACAAATCGTCATGTAACACAAACCCCTATATTGTACCCACTGTAAGATGTTTAGTCATATCTNATAATGGTTATTGACAACAAATCGTCATGTAACACAAACCCCTATATTGTACCCACTGTAAGATGTTTAGTCGTATCCTTGCTAAATGCCACAAGCTTTATCCTAATTTGAAATCTAAGGTTCAAGTGAATAAGGAAGTGTCCTAACCCCACTGCTGTGGACATTTTAGTTCCACATGAGGAGGATACTACTAGACAGGAAGTGTCTGTTGCCCCTGAGGACCCCCCCATGACATTACTGTTATTGTTACTGCGAGTGATGCGGTGCTGACACCTACAAACTCCATAGAAAACAATACTGCTGGATNTGTGGACATTTTAGTTCCACATGAGGAGGATACTACTAGACAGGAAGTGTCTGTTGCCCCTGAGGACCCCCCATGACACTACTGTTACTGTTACTGCGAGTGATGCGGTGCTGACATCTACAAACTCCATAGAAAACAATACTGCTGGACTATTACCTATAAATGATAGTGTTCAAACTGATTATCAAGAGAGCCTTGCAGCTCCACTTCTTCAAGAAGTATTTGGTGTTGAGGCAACTCATACTTCACATATTCTAGAACATATTGTGGGCACTACTGTTGCCATTCCTTCTGCTTTAGCTTTACCCCATTAGACTGATTCTTCGGAGGAGGAATGACAGATTTATACTTCTAGGAGGAATAAAAAGAATGGAGATCTATTAGAGCTCAAAAGTCTTATGGATGATACTTTGGTTACTACGGGTAATGGTCAATACCTTATCGATCTGCTAGCTGGATTTCTACCGAGAACTAGAGCTAGAGGTAAGACTAGATTGGGATGACTCACACTTTTTCAGCGCCCGGGTGGTTTTTTGGGTTTTTTTGATTTCTATATGTACCAATCTTTTACCTTTTTTGGTGTGTGTTGTACCGTGTGGGTTAGGTGTTTAGGCCAACCCATACAGTCCTATCTGTACCTTTCTCTTTAATATATCAGCCTTTTGGTTTTTTTAAAAAAAGAATATATATATATATATATATATATATATATATATCTTATTCCCTTGTCTTAAAAAAGTTTGCTATATTGTGACATGCTTTAATTTATTTCTTAACTATGTTTTTTGTAAATATCATATTGATACTGATCTAGGGCTTCTAGAAGATATTTAGGAATTAATTTTTGTTAGGGGGGGATTATGGAATGGCAAGAGAAAGATAATACACAAGTTCGATGGAGTTTGGATGGGTTTAAATATCACTTAGTGTTTGTTGAAACAATGAGATACGGATGTCGAAATGGTTCGCCGCCTATTTCTGAGCAAGCTACGAACACATCACTTGTAAAAGAAAAGGATACAACACTCCGTTAGGTAGAAACCATATATTACAATCTTCAAAACTCACAAACAAAGGAAAAATCTCTAAACAAGGGAAAAAAATAAGATATAAATAGTCCCTGCTAGAAAAAAAACCCTAATTAGGATTCAAAAATAGAAAAAAATAAAAATAATAAATCTTTAAATATCTTGCTATAGAAAATCATGTGAATCGTCACGATCCTATCCCATGATTTTGGGATCATGAGGATTCCCGCATCTAGCTTGCCCCCAACAATTCCCCTTACGTATGTGTGTCTCACATCAATCTCTCAGGTAGGAGGAGCTTCGTTTTCCTCCTAATAAGCTTCTATAATTGATTTTCTACCATAACAAAGTCATTGCACAATTCAGATTAAGGAAGCTCCTCAATAAATTCTATGCTTTTGTTTAGCTAAGATAATTCTGAAACATAAGTTTTTCAAATCTTGTTCTGATAGAACATGCAACCATTTATTCTTTGGTAACCTGAGCTAGAATTGCATATAGACGGATATTCTCATGAATCAAATCTCGAGCCGTTAAATATGTAATATGTTTCTCCAATTTTTCGTAATTGGATGGGTGCATCCAAGGAACAAGCTTGTTCGGAGAAACTAACTTTAGAATGAAATCTGTGGCATGCTGGACAATTTTTAATGGCGGCCATCCGAGACGTAAACTGTCGGTCAAGCTATTCGGTGACTCTCTCATAAAAGGTTGTCTCTTTTATGATATTAGTTTCTTGGACTCAACCTTTTATAACAAATGTTAATCCAGTTGAAGTCTCTCTCATGAGCTCAACTTGAATTCATCTTTTTTTTATCAGCTGGAAGTTGAGACTCTTCTTTGACGTATTCATGCTCTCCCGNTTCTTGGACTCAACCTTTTATAACAAATGTTAATCCAGTTGAAGTCTCTCTCATGAGCTCAACTTGAATTCAGCTCTTTTTTATCAGCTGGAAGTTGAGACTCTTCTTTGACGTATTCATTCTCTCCCGTGTCATTGCCCATTTTTTCAATTGTTTCCTGCTTAGTGAAAGAGATTGCCCTTTTGTTTGGGAAATCATATATCACGTGGCTAAAATCATGATACTTGAAGCATTTACTTGTGGGGATGAATTTGAGAATACTAGCGGTCTCCACTTTTTCTCTGCTCTGTACGGGTTTCTCCTCTGGCTGGATCGGCTTGAGTGCTTCTCGAGGTGTACTCTTGCTACTTGATCTCATGGTTGAACTCTGTTTGAATGATGGTGTAGAACTGATATGGTTGTGTTCTCTTTACCTTCAGGACTAGGTTTTGAACATTATGAACTATCCAATAAGGTTGCAACAATACTACATTCTCAATAAACGATCTCGATCCCCTAAGATATTTAGTTGTAGTGCTCTCCTTAGGCGTCACTGGCCCACATTTTAACATTAGTTGTTTGAACTCAGTTGTTTATTCCTTTAATCAGAGATCTTGTTGTTGCAAGTAATGAAGTCTAAAGAATATGTCATGTTTGTAATGAACTGATAGATACTTGCACTGCATATCTCATTTCATCTTGGATCAGGTAGTAATTTTATCATTCCTTTTCTACTACAAAGATGCTTTAGGTTATCCCATCACAAGGAAGTGTTCATCTTGAGCTTGATGGCCATAACTTTGGCCCTCACGTCACGCACAATATTTTTATACTCAAAGACCCATTCCATTATCTAGAGCTATTTAATAAACTCGTTTGGATTCATGTGGTTGTCAAAATATAACAAATCAATCTTCACTCGAAATCACAACTTATCCTTTGTTATTCTATGCTAAATTGTCGAGGTAGTGGTTCATCGTCACCGAAGAATCCATGATAAAAGGGAATCACCTCATCCCCTTAAGTTGACAAGTCATCTTTGTGGCTACGTGTGGCATCACCAGATTGTCTCATCTCGCAGACGACAACTCATTACAATTGGATGATTTTTTTTGCTGTATATGCTCTATATAAGCTCTCGAACACCTCTTTACGGATTTCTCCCGTGCAACACTATGATCTTTTCTCCTGATCAGGTTTTCGACAGATGTAGGATTATAAATTAAGGTTGGTAAAGGGTTTAAGTTTTAGGAATAGTTGTCAGGTTGAAATTTTTGTGGAGGCAGGAAAGTTGGATTTTCGAAGTGTTAGGCTTGGTGGTAGGAATTTCGAAAGGAATGATTTGTCGAAAATTTTCTTTGGTGGGGGTGTTTGGTTAGGTTATTTGGAATTTTGGTATGGGATAAGGAAGATAAAACTCTAAAGATACAGGGCTTGGCGAGCTTTGCTATTAGATGATATAGATCTTGGGCTCCTAGAAGATATTTAAGAAATGAGTTTTGTAGGGGAAGGGGTTGTAGAATGGCGAGTAGAAGAGAGTACGCGAGTTTGATGCGATAAATATTGTTTGGTAATCGTCAAGGCTGAAACAACAAAAGTGTCAAAACGATGAGGTATGGAGGTTGAGGAGTTTCACCACCTGTTTTTGAACAAGCGTCAAAGAAAAATGATACATTAATCCATTAGGTTGAAACCATAGTTTACAATCTCCAAAGCTCATAATGAAAGCAAAAGTCTTTAAACCAGAAAAAAAACAAGATATAAATAGCCCCTTGCTAGAAAGAAACCCTAATTTCCCTTAAAAAATAGAAAGTTTTCAAATATCTTGCAGTAGAAATTTCGAGCGAGGAAACTGACCTGCTACAAGCAAATCAGGATGGGATTTTGCCATGGTTTCCGCTTATACGGGAAAATTTTGTGGAATGACACAATTCGATCACACGATACCTAGAAAACAAGGATTCACGTGCTAGTTTAAAATCTATGAAATGCCAATTTTATTAACAGTTGCCCCTATTTATTATTCATTATTGCATTATACCGTTGTAGTAATTGTAAGAACATCAATGTACTTTTGATGCATACTTTGTTATTGAATATCATGAACCTATTAGCATTGTTTTTTATTATCAATTTTTACCATATGAATACATTACATTATTTTTTATTTTTTATTTATTTTCTTGATAAAAGAAAATTGCATCCATAGTTGAGTTTCTTGGCTTAAAATCAAGTTGAATTTTTAATGTTATTCTGTTTCTTTTGTCAAATATTCACTTACGAATTCAAATTTTAATTCTCCTATGACTTCAAAAAACTTGAATATTTAAGTTCTTATTGTAGAATTTTCCTAAATGCTTATTCTTGAACTATTTAATATCTTCTAAGTATTTAGGGGTTGTTTGGTTGACTGCAAAAGGTGTGCATTGCATTTCTGTTACAGGGGCTTCGAAAATCCAGGCTGAAAGAATTAAATACAGTGTAAAATAGGAAAGAAAATTACTGGATTTGGGCAAATTCCACATACATAGCTTTATGTAGTGTTGCTAGCCGCAGCTGCTACCGGCCGTCGGTAGCCAGCTGATGTCGTTTGTCACCTTGGCCACTCCGGCCACCTCCTGTAGCTTGTCACCGCTAACACGCTAACCATCAATAATTTATGTAAAACATTACATACTCTGAAAAAGATTGTTTATGCTCTACTTTAAATCAATCAAGAAAATATAAAATCATAGTTTATTTTACACTGAATTGAGCAACTTCAAAATATTTCATACAATACATTACTTTTAGATTGCATTTATTTTACATTGCATTTTTTTTTTCAGCAAATCAAACAACCCTTTAATTATTAATTAAAAAAATTGTTAATCAAGCTATTCTAGTATCTTCTACAACTTCATGTATCTTAATAGGTTGCTTATTTGGATCCAAAGCTTTATCTTAATGAACCTTCTTCATTGCTAATTCAATTTCATTTATTTATGGATAAAGTTATAATATAATTAAGAGACAATTTACTTTATTTTGCGTAGAAATATTGTTATAAATTTATACTGCTTGCTTTATTTTTCTTTCCTCATAACCACTTTACATAAACCTAATTACCTCAAAATATTTTCGATTGCCAATCTTCTCATATATAAGTTTTTTAACATTTCAAGCATGCTATGAAAATAAATTAATTAGAAACTTACAATTTTATGTGAATGAAGGCTATTTTCTTTTTGATTTTTGGATAATTTTTTGAACAGCTTTTAATCTATGTTTGTTTTACTAGTATCATGAAATTGCATTTTAGGTTTCTTCAGAACTATTTCTTATGCGTAATGGCTCTTATAAATTTCTAAAGTACACTTAGCCTCGTAGAGATATCAAGTTAATGCACAATATAAAACTGTTGACGCAACACGCCATATCATGATATTAATCTAAAATCACTACACTGTCACTATGATAAGAGTATTTTCTGCTCTTCTTTATATAAATATAATTACCAATTTTTTTTCACTTACTACAAATGAACTTGCTTCCTTATAAGACTTGGGGAAAACTAACCTGCAAAATTTCTTTTGACTCGAGCAAAAAAAGTTTATATTACAATGATTGCATCCTTGTTTAATATCATCTTGCTGAATCACATGTTTTATAAATTAATAAAGATTTGAACAACCTTAGGAATTATAACTTGTTAATATAATCTCTCACCTACCTTTTGTCACAGATATATTCTACAGTTTGCCGTGTAGCTACTCTTCTTCAAACTAGATATACAGCACGTGGATTTTGGCTTGCTGGCTTAAGTCTATTTGAAGATGCAGAGAAGCTAGTTACCGAACCATCTGAAAAGGATAATTTACATAAATTTGTTGCTAGGGCTCGTGAGCATTTGAATGATATGGAGAATGAGGCTCCTAGTTTTGAAAGAAGACAATCAGGTGGCCTTACTTATGCAAATAAATTTAGTGAATAAAAAGACTTGTTTTTCAATAGCTTGACTCATGCACTATTCTATCATTTTATCGTTAATGAATGCTACAGTCAAGTTTTTGAACATTTTTTTTTTACCTTTCCCATTAATTGCACATAGGATTGTTAGGATATTCACATTTAACTGATGGAAATTATATTCTCTTCTTGTAATTTTAATAGAGAGGCAATTTGCGTGAATTTTTAATAGAAGGGCAATTTGTGTATCATAGTAGATATTTGGGTTCAGGTGATTTATGACATGCATGTTATGGACGAGCTCTTTGCTTTATACAATTTATTTCGGCCAAAATAAGATATAGTCTACATTTTCATTTGCTATTTATTTTTATCGAATAATACCTAAGGTAACCTAGATAACAAAAGTGATAGAACCAGATGTGGTGTTGAGCAAAGTTTGAGCGAGCCAGTCTCAACTCAAAATTGAAAAGTTTGGTTTTCGCTTGAGTCAAATTTGAGCAAGTCGAAAGTAATCGGCTTTGACTTAAAATGATCAAATGAAGTCAATAATATATTTTAGTGAGGTCTTTTTTTTTTGAATTTCTAAATGCTATTATACTAGTAATATTTTTAAATTGTTTTATGGAACTGGATATTTTTCTTACGAAGTTATATATAGTAGTAGTGTTCATGCATATTTTTTGTAAGGATAAACATATACATTTGTAATTTTACATATATTGAGTTTCTTTCGAGTTGAGCAATTCAATAACAATTTCAGGTCAACTAAAATTCCAGTGATTAACAAGCTACTTTTAAGTTTATAATGTAATTGACAGCATTAGAAATAATTCATACATGCTTAGAGTTTGGCGCACTTGTGCAAACCACATGAATTAATTTTAGCACTGAATTGTGCATGGGGTTGAAATTGATGAATGTACATAAATTATTTATCGGAAAGATAAATTTTATAGTTGGGATTGGATTTGAGGTATGATATAAATTCAGTAATTATCAGTATTGCTTGCTTTTTGATCTGCATAATAGCTAGAGCAGGATTTACTTNGGCTATTTTCTTTTTGATTTTTGGATAATTTTTTGAACAGCTTTTAATCTATGTTTGTTTTACTAGTATCATGAAATTGCATTTTAGGTTTCTTCAGAACTATTTCTTATGCGTAATGGCTCTTATAAATTTCTA